>BDUI01000034.1:196214-216236 GCA_002335545.1 Apodemus speciosus | reverse complement strand
TTAAACCCCAGAGAACCAAATAACCCTATTAAAAATGGGGTACAGAGCTAAACAAAGAATTTTCCCCTGAGGAAATTTGGATGGCTGAGAAGCACCTTAAGAAATGTTCAGCATCATTAGTCATTAGGGAAATGCAAATCAAAACAACCCTGAGATTTCACCTCACACCAGTGAAAATGGCTAAAATTAAACACTCAGGAGACAGCAGGTGTTGGTGAGGATATGGACAAAGAGGGACACTCCTACACTGCTCCTGGAATTGCAAGATGATACAACCACAATGGAAATCAGTGTGGCGGTTCCTCAGAAAATTGGGCATGACACTTCCAGAGGACTCTGCCACATCACTCCTGGGCATATACCCAGAGGATCCCCCTGCAGGCAACAAGGACACATGCTCCACTATGTTCATAGCAGCCTTGTTTATAATAGCCAGAAGTTGGAAAGAATCCAGATGCACCTCAATGGAGGAATGGATAAAGAAAATGTGGTATATTTATACAATGGAATACTACTCAGCAATTAAAAAAACGAATTCATGAAATTTGTAGGCAAATGGTTGGAACTGGAAAATATCATCACAAGTGAGCTATCCTAATCACAAAAGAATACACATGAAATGCAATCACTGATAAGTGGATATTAATTAGCCCAGAAGCTCTGAATATTCAAGACACAATTAGCTTAATCATATGATTCCCAAGAACAAGGGAGGAAACGGCCTTGGTCCTTAAAAGACTTGATCCAGTATTGTAGAGGAGTACCAGAACAGAGAAATGGGAGAGCGGTGGTTGGGGAACAGGCAGAGGAAAGGGGACTTATGAAACATATGGTGAGGTGGGGACTGGGAAAGGGGAAAGCATTCAGAATGTAAACAAGGAATATAGAAAATAAAAAAAACAAATATCTGACAACTTTACAGATATATGTGTAAATATCATGCTATTTCTAGTGAACTTTGATATATTTATGATATTCAATATCATATTTGCTATAACATCAAATATTACATGTGATATAAATGATTGATATATTATATAAATCATAGAACCAGTAGGTACTAGGTCATTTTATGAAATATTTTGAACATTTACTTACTATTATTTTTATTCTAGTATTCCTTATCCTTTGACTGCCCTGCCCACAATTTGCTTCTCATTAACACATATAATCCCATCCCTTGACCTTAAGCTTCAGTATGATAAACTCCTACATTGCCTACTTACCATGTCAGCTTCCTTAGATTTTTTTTATCTTTTTTTATTCTTTACTTGTACAATAAATTTAGTTTGGAGCATAAATCTTGTAGATAGGCCTTAAAAGTCATCTTTGCGCTTATGCCCATTAATCCATACCTTCCACACCACTCAGTAACATTAGTATTTATCCTAAAATTCTCTTTATCATGTATTTTGTCTTTTGTATCTAATTTCAAGTTAGCAGCTTCTGAAGTATGCTTGCAATACTTATAACTATATACATGTTAATATATGTTGTATATCTAAACAAAAGCACAAACCTTGAACTGCTGACTCATTATTCTCTTATGTTTCTAGGATTTATTTCAAAGAGAAAACTGTACAATTCCTATCACCAGCCCCTCATTTATTTCCATATAAACTACTATTTACTAGTAACTAAAACTGATTTGTTTTTTTTAAATGTCACCTTCAATCATTCTAATTTGATAAGCAATAGTTTTTGTACCTTTGGCTTCTTTCAACACTGGCGCTTGAAACATTTAATATTTGTCATATCAAACTCTCTCTTAATGTAAAGTTAGACAAAACAAAAAGAAAGAGAAAGAAAAACAGCAATTTTATATTTTTTAAAGAAAATGGAAATAGCAATATATGAGTTCATAGCAATTCTACTTTTAAGATAATTTTGAGGAATACAAACATATGTGTAATGGTAGAATAATCAAATTAATTGATGCATAATTATATAGATATTATAATCACAAATAACAATTATTATGCTAGAAACAACGTTAAAACATTTAATACTAGTGTATATATATATATATATGTGTGTGTGTGTGTGTGTGTATGTATGTGTGTGTGTGTGAGTTTTTGTGCATCTGTATATCTTACCTGAGAGTCCTACATTGAGTAGTAAATGAATACTACTTGTGTTAACTGCCTTTTTTTAAATTCTAATTATTTTCTCCTTACAGTCTACTTTATTCTCTTTAAAATCTACTTTGTGATATTTTTGTATACATGTTCCTATCTCTTCAATAGCACAGTGTGCCCATATATATGGAGACTAGGGCTCAACCTCAGGTCATTTTTATTTTGGGACCTCTATCTTATTTTTTGGTTTTGCTTTGTTTTTCCCCTTGGGACAGGTTATCTTTGGGGGGATATAGGGCTTGCCAAGTCCTACATGGTTTCAGAAGAGACAGTGTGACACAGCTTCCACACCTGGAAAAGAGCCAGTAGCATATGGACCTCTATGATTGTTGACAGTTGCTAGATGTAAGGCTTGTTTGTATAACAATGTACATATTTTCATGTTTCTACTTCATAGAATGCTCTCTGTTAAGGTTAATAACTTCATGATAATGAGAAATAGCATGACTCTGGAAGGCAAGAATGTGTTCTTCAGCAAAATGTGAAACACTTTGACATTCAGGACAGTCCTTATGATTGTGGTAACGAAATCTGAAAATATGAGCTCAAGAATATATAATTTCTCAACTATTCAAAATATAATGATGTATTATAAATTGTATGAGGGGCTTAATGGACCTAAAAGAACAGACAGCTGCACTAATGAGCCAGCTTGTCAGAAAGATATTAAGGAAAGGGATAAAGAGATTTAAGGAATGGTGATCTCATGGCAAGATGCCATTCAAGTGTGTTTATTGTTTGTGCTTAAAGAGTCAGATTCCTGAGTTCAAGTTCAGGATGGGACAAAGTAAGTAAAGGTTTATGGGACAAAGAAAGGTTAGGTAGGAATGGATAGGATCCCACCTAAATAAATTTATTGTTTGTGCTTACAAAGTCAGGCAGATCTCTGATTTCATTTCCTATTAATAAAAAAGAAATGTAATTGCTGTCTCTTTCTCAGAATTAAGGGGCTAAGGTTCTAAAATGCTGATTAGTGGGATAATCATAAAGTAACCTCAGGTAATGATTGAATTGATATGTAAATAGAGGACTGACTAGGTTTTGTCTGTAAGCCCAAAGCTGCCTACACACAGGTATCTGGAGATCCAGCTCATTGACAACACAGAGCTATTATCTTGTACCCAAGATTGACTTTGAATCATTTCTTCTGTCACTTCTAAGCACTACTTCCTCAGGACCCACTCTCCAAGCTGAGGCTGGTCCTTGGAAAGGGCTCACTGATATTGATAAGACAAATTATTAGTGAGCCCCAGAAATCCTCTCAACCTCTCCTGTGCCTTAATGACAAGTACTTCTGTGCCCAGCTTTTTAATTTAAATTATTTTCATAAAATACATCCCAGGCACAGCTTCCCCTTTCTCCTCTCCTACAGATCTGCTCTAGCTCCCCTCTGCCTCAGATTCACTAATTCTCCTTTTCCCCTTAGAAAAGAGCAGGCTTACTAGTGATGTCAATCAAACTCAGTACAAGAGACTAGGCACATAGCCTTATATCAAGACTGGACAAGACAGCCCAGTGGGAGGCAAAGATACCATGAATAGATAAGAGAGTCAGGCACACCCACTCCCATTATTAATATTCCAAAAATACCCCAAGCTAAAGAACTACAGCATATATAGAGAGAGCCTAGTGCAGACCCATGCAGGCTCCTTGGTTGCTGCTTCAGTCTCTGTGCATCCCTATGAGCCATACTTAGTCATTTCTGTGGGTGTGTACCCATGGTATACTAGACTACTTTAGCTCCTACAACTCTTTGTCCCTCTCTTCTGAAGACTTTACAGAGCTCCCTTAATGTTTACCTGTATGTCCTTTGTATCTTCTGTCAGTTTTTCTGATAATTGTGCTAGGCACCAATCCTAAACAAGAGGGTTCAGAAAGTAGAGGGAGTGATGAAGGAAGAAACCACAGGGAGAAATGTCTGACATACGTGGCCATTTAGGGAGTGATATGGAAACTTACTACAGTGGAAACTTCTTGGAACCTATAAAGTTGACCCTGGTGGGGACTCCTAGTAATGGAGAATTAGGAACCTGAATTAGTCATCATTTTTAACCAAACTAGGCTCCCTGAGGTGGGTCTTGACCCACAACCTGCCCTGACTGCAAGATTCTGTGGGTGAATGTTTGCTTGGAGCTTGTGGGAGTGCCCAACCAATGGCAGTTCTAACCTGAGCATCTCCTGAGAGGGGGACCATGCTTGCCACTTTCTAGATGGTAAGGATACAGAGGCTAGATGACTCAGAGACCTAGGGTAGAGCCCAATACAAATGACCAAAGTTGGGGGGAGGCGGAGTTAATGGCATGTTCCTATTGATACACTGCTATCCTCTTAGGATCTGTCCCCAGAGTTTACATACGGATTCTGGTGCTCAAACACTGTTTCTTATACTTGCCTGTAATCTCTTTACTGACCCAGACATCTCGCCAAATGCTTATTTGTATGTTTTGTCTTATAAAACAAATTTTCATGGTTTTTACTACCTTTGGTGGTTTCTTATCTTTATAAATAAACAAATCAATGAAATTTTCATCTGCAAGTCTTAGCACTCTATCATAAAATCCAAGTGATTATCAATGAAAGTGTTTGGTAAATCCCAAATGTTGGCTTTGAAATAGAATTTCACTCTAGCCAGTCCCTTTGTTCAAGGCAGCAGAAGTCTAAGCTGGTCATGTACAGCTTTATTCCTAGTTTCACTATATTACTGACTTCCTTGTGGATACCAAGTATCATAGACCTACTAATATCCACAAACATGGAGAATTTCTCCCTTTCTTTGTGCTTTGGGAACAGAGGCAACTCTCATTGCTTTGTTACAGATTATCATTTCAATGAGAGTTGTAAAAAGAAGGCTTGGAAGGGTGAGAAAACATTTCTTTTTAGTTTACAGGACAAGTTCACATTCCTTTCAGTATTATACGGGCAAGTTCCCTAGGGAGTAAGATTTTGTGAACATTATGAAGGCAGGAGATTCTTAAMGTTAAGATCCTTTCCTTATGCTTCAACCTACTGCCTGTGGATTTTCTCTTAATAAAATAAAGATGATTTCTCTTCTGTACAATCAAACATAACTAAATAAAACATTAGTTTAGCTAGAATGGATATACATTATCAGGAATGCTTTTATTGATATGAAAACGTTTCACCAGGAACAAAAGTTATTTGTAACAATGTTTTAATATAAAAAGTCTAGGTTTTAATTTGGATTCATATAGGCATATAAAACTTTTGATTTTTTTGGAATTATGTTAGTATTGAATGATCCCAATTCTTCACTCACTATCTTTATACATATAAACAGGTATTATATTTTGGACAAAATATTAATACGAAGGCAGTTTGAACAATGGAGACACAGTAAACATAAATATTCATTCTGTGTACTATGGAGATATACAGATGTATAGAAGATATACAAAAATGGTTTTGGATAAATAAATAAAAAACAAAACAATTTTTTTGCTCCACACTGAATATTTTCCTTACTTAGTAGATGATTAAATAAAACATTTGGCTCACAAAGCTATGGTTTAATCCACCATTCTAATATGTGATCTAAATACTGAAGTGCCCATCACTAGGGTGAGAAGAACATAGAGAGTGTAGAGATTCCTGAATTCCAGGTGTGCTCACACCATTTCATGATAAGATTCTCTTAGAAAATAAGACAAATCAGACTATTGAATGATGATAAAACCACAACTATCATTTCTGAACTTATCAATAGTGGTTGTAGTCAGACATTCTAGTGTGGTATAGAGACGAGTAAAACTACTTCTTCTTTGCCAGGAAGATAGAAAGTAATTAAATGAGCTTTACACTTCCATGGTAATAGTCAGCACTGGAACACTCCTAAGTATGCCACTATCTGTTCAGGAAATTCTGTCTGTCAACAGTTGGCAGAGAAACATGGTTATACAATTGCAGTTGCTCTTGCCTGTTTTCAGTTATATATATATATATATATATATATATATATCATTGCTTTACATTTTGCAATGTTATTTATACATATATTATTTAACATATATACATTCAAACCTATATTTAAGTATGCATTTCATGTTGCATATATTTGGGTTATTTTAATGTAACCCAAATTTATTTAATTTAATTTATTCAATTAAATAATGAGATGCGATTATATTATTATGTGTAATTAGTACATAGGACATTGTTTAATATATAACAAAGATATAACATGGCATGTAACATGTTATATATTCCATATTTTACATAATACAAATATATTTGTATTAAATTCTAAGCAAAACGCACTAACACTTCACTTGCTTATGAAAGGATTGTAAACCAACAAGTTATAACCCTGTCTTAGCTTATTTGGGATCCTGAAGCAGTGAATAAACACTGTAGCTTAGGGCAACAGTAGTTTATATACCATAGTTTAGAGTCTGAGCACACAATTCCTGGAGTGTAGATGCCCTTTCTCTTCTAGTATCTTCAATAGTACAGAGTAGAAAGTGACCATGCTCACCTGTCTTTTTTCCATTACACTCCTCCTACAATACCAGTGTGATAGAATTTCAACCTTTGAGTTTTTTGGGAACACACATTTATTAGAACATTAGGTCCCCATATCCCACAAATAATTGTACAGAATAAGGATCAAAAGCAGAATCTAAAACTAAACCATCTGACTAAATTTTCACTTTTGGAGGAAAGAAAAGGAAAGAAAAGAAATGGAAAGAATAAACAACAGCAAATAAAATCCAAACAGTGAAAGAAGCTAAATGAAAGCAAACATAGGCCATGAATTGGCAATTCAGTGTTATTAGCTAGGTTATAAATTTCTAATATCCTTAGTAATAAAATATGCAGTAATAAGTGATAAATGTCATATATATATATATGACTCCAATTTGATTTCCAATATTCTAGTTCATTCCAAAGTAACCACAATTATTTGTGCCATTCTCAGTCTAAATTAGTATTCCTGAGTTTATTGAAGTCTAGGATTCAAAGCTTATCTTCACTCTTGCCATATTCTAGGTTCAAAGTGACATGGAGAATATAATTTGATCTATAAGATGAATGCAGAATTTTTATCCTAACAGTGATATAAATAGTTGAAATACAAGCTATTATATTTTGTATTATCTCCCAAGACTCTGACTTTACTTAAATATCAGTTGATTTTCACTATGAATCCAATATCCCCTTGCAGTGCAGTGATTTCTCTATTATATGACATTCCAAGTACTATCCCTAAAATATATGAGAATACCCAAACATCTCTTAAAGAATACACTTTGGAAAATGTCTTCAAACTTATATGTATACTAATATATTGCAAATATGTGTTTATCCATGTACCAGCATAAAATATAAAAAACAAATGCTCCTTTTTTTAAATTCACTTTACCTTCTGATCACTGTATCCACTTTAGGTTCCTCCTCCCACCGTTCCTCCTCATGCCCCTCCCTTTATCCTCCTAGAGAGTAGAACCTGCCTCCCTGGTTCAAAGTCAGGGCAGTTCAAGTTTCTGTAAGGCACAGAGCTTTTCCTACCACTGAAGCCAGATAAAACAGCCAAATTATAGCAATGAATTCTACAGACAGGTAACATTTTTGCTTATATCCCCTGCTGCCTTTGTTCAGAACCCACATAGAGACTGAGCTGCATGACTGCTACATATGCGCAAGTGTCCTAGGTCCATTGTGTATTGTCTCAGAGACACCAAGGATTCAGGTTAGTTGACTCATTCAGTCTTCCTGTGTAGTTCCTATCCCCTTCCATGCTCTCAATCCTTCCATCAGCTCTTCCATAAGAGTCCCCAAACTCCATCCAATATTTGCCTGTGGGTCTCTTCATCTATTAGAGTCAACTTCCAGGTGGAACTTCCCAGAGGACAGGGACACTTGCCTGCTTGCATAGTAAAGTAGCATATAGTGTCAGGGATTAGCGCTTGCCCGTGGGATGTCTCTATAACTGGGCTGTTTTTTGCTTGGCCATTCCTTTAGTCTCTACTTCATTTACTCCATTCCCTGTCCCTGCATTTCTTGTAGGCAGGATAAATTTTGGGTCAGAGGTTTTCTGGGTAGGTTGGTGTTCCTATCCTTCCACTGGAGTTCATGCCTGATGACTCACCTCAGGTTCCATACCCCCACTGCTGAATCTAGCTAGGATTCTTGGGAACTTCCCTTATCCCAGGTCTCTGGCATGTCCTCAGGGGCTCCCTACCATATCAGCCCTACCAGCTGCAGATTTCCATTCATTCTCAAAGCCATCTAGCTATCTCTCCTGTCTCTCCTCATACCTAATCCTAACCCATCTTCCATTCCCCTCCCAATTGCCAGCCCAGCTTCAACCCAGTTTCCTCCCTATATCTGCCTCCTATGACTATTTTATTTCCCCTTCTAAGTGAGATTCAAGCATCCTTTCTTGGGCTTTCCTTCTTGTTCAGCTTCTTTGGGTCGATGGAGTAGCAAGAATATTCTGTATTTTATGGCTAATATCCACTCATAATTGAATATATACCATGCATATCTTTTGGGTGCTAGGCAACCTCACTCAGGATGCTATTATTAAGTTCTATCCATTTGCCTGCAAAATTCATGTCTTTGCTTTCAATGACTGAAGAGGATTCATTTGTGTAGATGAACCACATTTTCCTTATCGATTATTCAGCTAAGAGACATCTATATTGGTTCCAGTTTCTGGTGATTATGAATAAGCTACTATGAACATAGTTGATGAAGTGTCCCTCTTGGTACAGTGGAGTATCTTTTGGGTATCTGCCCAGGTGTAGTATAGCTGAGTGTTGGGGTAGAAATATTCTCAATCTTCTGAGAAACTGAAGAGTGGTTGTGGAAGTTTGCAATCCCACTAGCAAGGGAAGAGTACTCTCCTTGCTTGACAATACCCCAATATATGCTGTCCTTTGAGTTTTCAATCTTAGCCATTCTGAGGGTATAGGTGGAATCTCAGAGATTTTCCCCCCACAACCTCCCCCTCCTCACTTGCCTATGCCTCTTCCAGGGTGCTCCCCCACCTACCCATCCTCTCCCATCCCACCCCTTCAGCATTTTCATATGCTTGGGATCAAACATACACAGGACCAATGGTCTCCCCTCCCAATGATGTCAAACAGTGCCATCCTCTGCTACATATGTGGCTGGAGTCATGAATCCCACTCTGTATGCTGATGATTGGTGGTCTAGTCCCTGGGAGCACTGGGCGGCCTGGCCAGCTGATATTGTTCTTTCTATGGGGTTGCAATTTTCCTCAGCTCCTCCATTTCTTCTGCCAGCTCCCCAACAAGGGTCCCTGAGTTTAGTCTGATGGGTGGCTCCAAGGATCAACATCTGCATTGGTCAGCTACTGGCTGGACCTCCCAAGAAGCATCCACACCAGGATCCTGTCAGCAAGTGCTTCTTGGCAACAGCAAAGTGTCTGGTTTGGTGTCTGCAGACAGTTTGAATCGCCAGGTGGGGAAGAGTTATTTTGATTTGCTTTTACCTGATAACTAAGGTCTCTGAACATTTCTTCAAATGTTTCTCTGCCATTTGAAATTCCTCTGATAAGAAATCTCTGTTTAGCCTTGTACCCAATTTTTAATTGGGTTATTTATGTCTAATTTCATGAGATTTTTTAAATAAATATTGGATATTAGACCTCTTCTAGATGTAGAGATTGTGAAGATGCTTTCCCAATCTGTAGGCTGCTGTTTTGTCCTATCAACAGTGTCAATAGTACACATTTCAATTTTATGAGGTCCCATTTATCAACTGTTGATCTTAGAACCTGAGCCACTGGTGTGCTGTTCAGAAAGTTGTCTCCTGTATCAGTGAGTACAAGGGTATTTCCCATTTTTTGGTTCTATTACCTTTACTGTACCTGGTTTTACGTTGAGGTCTTTGAGCTAGCTACTTTGAGTTTAGTTTTGTGCAGGTTAATAAATATGGATCTATTTGCATTCTTCAACATAGTGACATCCAGTTAGACCAGCACCGTTTGCTGAAGATGTTCTCTTTTCCACCGTAAGGTTTGTCTTTTTTTTTTTAAATCAAGTTTCCATAGGTGTGTGGGGTCTTCAATTGTCAGGGTCTTCAATTCTATTCCATTGATCAACCTGTCTGTTCCTATAATAATACCATGCAGTTTTTCTTACTATTGCTCTGTAGTACACCTTGAGCTCAGGAGTGGTCATACTTTAGGGTGTTCTTTTATTGTTCAGGATAGTCTTAGCTACTCTGGAATTTTGTTTTTCCATATGAAGTTAGGTCTGCCAACATCTGTAAAGAATTGTATTTGAAAAAAAAAGAGAAAAAAAAGAAAAAAAAAGAATTGTGTTTGAATTCTGATGGGAGTTCATGGAATTTGTAAATTGCATTTGATAAGATAGCCATTTTTAGAAATGACTTACTCTTTAACACATTGAATAACATTCAATGTATACTTTGAAACTACTTCAGAAGAGTTGGCATTTTGTTGATCTTGATTACATTGTTGATAAGTTCTGGGAAGATATATGTAGTATAGATAATTATTTCCTTATTATGTTCCTTGTGTGTGTGTGTGTGTGTGTGTGTGTGTGTGTGAGAGAGAGAGAGAGAGAGAGAGAGAGAGAGAGAGAGAGAGAGAGAGAGAGAGATCTTCTTTCTTTTGTTAAATCTCCCCTCTGTTGCCCATAATATTTTAATTTTTTACTTCATTTTTTGTTCTTAATACAAGTATTTATTTTAAATGGTTTTAAAAATTGTAGCTACAATGAATCATATGTATCATATCGATGCCTGTGAGGTACATCCTATTTCATTGTACATGCAATGCTTATAAAACTTTACCATTGCCATTTTAGGTAATTATCTATCATTTTCTATTTTCCTTCCCTAATTGTTTTAAGTTTTAATGGCCAAACTCAAGCACATCTCTGGGAGTGTTTAACTCTGTTCTATCTGATGGTAGTGAATTAGAAATATACTTCAGTCTGAGCAAGCATACTTTTACAGATGAAATGTGTCAATGCAGAGCTCAGTTCGAATCCCACCTTTGCTGTTAAAGTCATTCCTAATTATTATGTTTAATATCTCATAGATTTTTGATATTTGTACACATCTTCAATGTTTGAATTAATGGTGATCTGAATTCCCCTAGAATTTGTGCTTTTATAACACTGAGCTTAGAATGTTTAATATATAAATACATACAATTTTCTCTCATGCAAATCTCTTGAATTTGAAATGTTAGTTCCCATATACTATTTTAGAAAGGTATTTTAAAATGCATAATTTATAATCATATGAGTTCATACAAGTTTTTTCAAAACAATTCAGTCAATATCCATTTTAACCTATTTAAGAAACTTAAAATATATTATAAGATCTTAAAATGAGCCGAGTGGTGGTGGCACATGCCTTTAATCCCAGCACTTGGGAGGCAGAGGCAGGTGGATTTCTGAGTTCAAGTCCATCCTGGTCTACAGAGTGAGTTCCAGGACAGCCAGGGCTACACAGAAAAACCCTGTCTCAAAAAAAAAAAAATTAAAAAATGTAGATTGTGGTGTTTTGAATAAAAATGATCCCTCCATAGGCACATAGAGAGAGCACTATTAGGAAATATAGCTTTGTTGGAGTGTGTGTGCCTTTATGGGAGGAAGTGTGTCACTAGGGTGTGAGCTCTCAGATACTTAAGCCACACCTAATATTACATTTGCTTCTCATGTCTTTTAGATCTGGATATAAAATTCTCAGCTTCGTCTCCAGTGCCAAGTATGCCTGAATACTACTGTGCTCCCATCATGAGAACAATGAACTAAACCTCTGAAATAAAATTCAGATCTAATCAAATGTTTTCCTGTACAAGAGTTGCTGTGATTATGGTGTCTTTTCACAATAGGAACCCTAAGACATCGATAAATGGCAGTCACTGTACAGAAGCTTTATCAATATTTTCATTTTATAATTAATACTTCATTAAAGAGTTAGTTGACCAAATTATAACACTTTGTGAAACTTAATAAAATCACCAAGTTAACTGTTATGATAGTCATGAAAATAAAAGCACAAGGAGGCACATATATGTGGAAACTTCCAAAAAAATAGAAATACATACAATTAGAAATCAAAAATTCTACAGTCTAATGATTGGCTTAATAAGTTACATCAGAATTTAAAATCCATAAGAATTCCACTTATTTAAGGAGAAAAAATATGACTAAGTATGAACTGGATGATAGTGGATGCTCTGTGTGAGCAATTCTGAGTAGACCAAGAATCATGAAACCTAAAAAAAAAAAAAAAAAAGAAAGAAAAGAAAGAAAGAAAAAGAATCATGAAACCAAACTGTATAAGAAGTGTAAAGTTCATTTGATTCACTTGCCTAGAAACCACTTTGTTTTTGTCTTTTTATAATTATTTATTAGCTAAAAATTAAAAACTAGTAGAAAGTCCAGCTCCTTTGGGGACTTCATATCTTTTCAGTGATTCCGAAACTATATTACATTGGTTTACATGTAACAGTGACCAGATTGCTGAGGAATTACTTAACTAGTAGAGACAGAAGTAGTTACTGACATCATAAGCTGAAATTTTTTAAGTCTGTACTTTCAACCTCCTAGCTCACAATTTTATAACATTCATTTTCTTCTAGAAATATACATACACACATATACATATATATATATATATATATATATATATATATATATATATATATATATATATATATATATATATATATATATATATATATATATATATATATATACTATATATATATAGTATGACATGAGGTTTAAAATGTGATCATATTTTAATAAAGTAAAGGTACAATGGATATCAAGTCAAAATCTTATTCTGCCACAAAATTATTATTAGACTCCAAGTATAAATGACAAAATAACTTCCTCTCTTAATTACCAAATTTCATCAAAATCATATTAATAAAACTAAAGAAATATCTTAACAAAAACCAAATCACATTAGGGGTTACTAGTGCTCTACTCTTTTTATTAGATTTATTAGGACAAAATATACCCAGAGAAACCTCAAAATTAAATGGCATCTTAAATGGAATGGAACTAACATATTTACCAATTATTCCATCCAAACACCAAAGAATATACATTTTATTCAGCAACCCATGGAAGCATCTTTAAAACCATATGATGGGAAAAAAAGAAAACCTTAACAAAACCAGAAAAATTGAAATGACCCCATATATCCTATCTGACTATTATGTAATTAAATCTAAATCATACAGAAATATCTGGTATATATATTAGACAATATAGAACTCAATTCAAAACAATAACTGGGTCAAAGGAGATATCAAGAAAGAAACCAATATTCCTGAGCTAAATGAAAATGAAAATACAATACGACAATACATCTGGGACACAAATGCAGCTCTAAGAGAGAAATATATAATCCTAAGTGCATGCTTTAAGAAATCATAAAGACCACAAAATGACTTATTGATGCAATTAAAGAATTTGAAATCTGATATCAAACCAAACTTAAGCCTGCAGAGATAAATAAATAAATACAAAGCAGAAATTGTATACTTGGAAACAAGGAAACAATTCRAAGAATCAACTGATCTAAGAGCAGATCTCTGAGAAGGAAAATAAACAATTTATTAGGTGTGGCAATGAGATGAGTAGATTAATGTATAAGATAATCACTTCAGGTATGGTCCTCTGTCTCCAGTAGGAAGACCAGATATACCAGAAGCATGTTGTAGCCTCAAAAATAGTCCTTTGTGTCCTCAGTCTTAATGATTTTCTTCTTGTTTATGATCATCATGGTTGAACTTCTAAATGAAATTTTCAGAGTTTAAATATGTGTGAGAGTATGGTTAACGTTTACATCTTCAAGCTGAATGTTGCCGATTACACAAAGGTTCCTAAAACTGCTTGAAGAAGGAAGTGCTGGAAGAGATAACAGATTCTAATAATTTGGAATGAGTATTGTGAATCTGATATGGTAAGAACAGGTAACTCAGGTATCCCATCATATTGCTCCCTCAAGCAGATATTTGACCTTGCTTCTATCCAATTACAGCTTGTGATGAAGTGCAACATCAATTGCGATTGGAGGGCCATGAGGAGTCAACATTCTGAAATAGTGCTCTCAGTAGACAAACCATTTATCTCATCAGAAATTCTAGTCACCGGTGAAAGGAATACAGTCTTTCTACTTCGAAGAAAAGTAAGCAAATAACAATGAATCATTACTGCCTTGAGATTAAAAGTTGTATTGGATTTTAGTTCTCTTGTACTTTGTTGTCTAATCTATCCAGTAATTATTCCAACCACTGTATTTGAGAGTATAATATTAAGTTATGCAAATATACTATACAAAACACATATTGCTATTGTACAAAAGTGAACAGGAGTGAATGATATAGATTTTCCACATATCTCCTTTCTACCTAGAACCAAACAATTTAATGTGCTTCCCATAAGGACTGATGCTGGGAGACAATTAAAAGGAGATTCTGAGAAATCTCTCCTTTTCGTTGTTCGAAGTATGTCTGACATTTCTTTTCATGAAGATCTAATCTACTGAGATGCACACCTGTCTGATTCCCTAAGGAATAATTTTATTTTTCTAAACATTCTTAATCTTTTAATTATTATTATAATTAATTAAAAAACACATGCAATTAGTTCTGGAAAAATATTTTGCTTATGCTTTTAAATATTTCTTATACATAATAATGTATGTGTTCACCTACATATATTAAATATTATATGCTTGAGTTTTATTTATTTTGTATAAATCCATATTATAAATTATTCTTTAGCAATTAGTCCATTATTTTTTAATTTATATATGCATTATTTATACAAGAATAAATATATTCTTCCATCATAGCTCATATGTGAAATAAAATAAGAAGTGAAAATTTTAACATATGTTGTGAATTAGAATACTACCTTAAAATATTTTAGTAACATTTACTAAATTAATTCTCAAAAAAATTGACACGTATAATATATTCTTATTCCTCCTCCTGTCTCTCTCTTGTTGAACATATAATGCTAAATTTATGGTTTATTGTCATGCATTTGTTTGTATGTGTTGGTAAATGTGTGCAGAAAAGGATTCTGTATGTGTGTGTGTGTGTGTGTGTGTGTGTGTGCTAGTATAAGTGAAGTCCAGATATCAACATTATATTTCTTCCTTAATCATTGTCCTCCTTAACTATGAGAAAGAGTATCCCATTGAACCAGGAGATAATTGATTGTCTAGGAAATCTGCTCAAAAAAAAAAAATCCAGGAATGCTGCTGTGTCAAGCTCTTTGAGCACATTTTACTATGGATTCTAGGGATCTGAACACTTGTTCTCATTCATGGACCACAAACCCACTATAAAGTTGGTCATCTTTACAATCCCTATTGTTAATTATTTTTATGGCAGATACACCCATATGTGGATCATACTATACTATCGCTATTGTATTTTTTGTTAGATCCACTTATTTTCTATTCACATTTACTTTTTTTCTCTCTTGACAAAACAATCATTCATTTTCAGTCTCTAGATGGGAAGTGTGTAAATTTTTGTTAAGAATTCAGAGTTTTTCTCCTCTTGTACTCACAACAAGCTATGTATGTATTCAGTTTACACTTAAAACTTTCTTTTAATGGACAGCCAGATCATAGAGGGGTAACTGGAAACTTCATATATTCTGCAACATAGCATTATTTAAAGATTCTGAAATCAGGTGCTGTTTATGCATAGAACATAACCTTACTGATGACGCTTAATATGTATGTGAGCAGAGGGACAGAAGCACGAAACAACTGTTTCATTTTTTTCTAGATCTCACAGTCTCCTATGTTATCTATGCTTCTGAATGTCAAACATTTACAGAGTCAAATAGATAATACTGTTAAATGCTTTATTTTCTGTCAGCTCAATGTGAAAACTAGCAGAATCAATACAACACACTCTTATTTTGTGATTTCAAGATTCACTGTAGATTTCTTCAATGTCTGACTACAGCACTGAGGAATGCCAATGAGGGAGTCCTAACTAGGCCCAACTGCTTTGCTTTTGCTTCTTTTGGGCCAATTTATGGGTTTTAGATTTCATTGTCTTTGTCTGTAGACAATGTAGACCATAGTTTTATAATCTTTTCCCAGGTGCCAATGTAACATTTTGCTGCTGGGCAATGGATAACTATAGCCACACTTCCAACATGACCTTTGGAAAAGTGTAGGGCTTTCACTGTTTTTCTCTCTACAAATAGTAAACAAAACAATTTTCTTTTCACTCATGACACATCTTTTGTATCTGTAAATTCCACAATTGTCATTATTGACTTTCCTTAGAATGACAAACCATAGAAGTCATATAAGAATCAAGCAGAATCCCTTCCTCTGCTTTTTTAATTAAGTGATCCAGTCCTGATGAAATGTTCACAAGTTCCATGTATGTCACTATGAGCAGTGGCAGAAACTTGCCTTTAATAACATAAATGACTTCCACAAGTTTGTAAAACTCAGCTTTGGTCTCTAACATTATATTGATGATATCCCTAAAGTCAACAATATCAGAGGGCATAGGAGTTGAGATGGAACCACTGTCAACTTGTATTTCTTGTTTTAGCATAGAAGCATGCCTGGAATTAAGCCATGTTGGGAGTAAACATGAGACATCTTCACAGACATGTCAGGATTGGTCATAAGGCAAGTAAATGGATACCATCACTAATTATGACTAGAAAAAATGCAGAGATACATGGTTTATTAAGACCCCAGTCTCAATATGTAGGTACATATGACATACACCTATGTCATAGCTCCTACATGTCCAGATCAGGGGATCACTATGGAAGAGGGAAGGTTTTAAGAGCCCGAATCCCATAATATCTGCTGGGAAACAATCTTTATTTGAAATGGCTGCATAACTGAGATATGATCAAGGACATTTGCAATTCACAGACCCATGTGGAAGCAGGAAGTTTCACAAGGTCCAGCAACTACAGATAACTTAGGACAACAAGGAAAGCACCTCCCAGAGATGAGCTCCAAAACAAAGTGTTCATCCCTGAAACTTAATATACAATAACAACAAAAATTAGCTTCGCTGGGTTGTATTTACAAAGTTTTGCAGAAATACATATGTTACAATAAAAGTTGGGTTTATTTCTCCACTCTTGACCATGGAGGTATCAGTAATTTATTCCTTTTGAGAAAGGAAGAGTCAATTTTCCCTGAGAGATCGATCCCTGATGTATTACTTAAATGGAAGTATACACCAAAGAATATTTTGGAAATACAAGTTTTTTGGGGGGAGGTTTGTTGTTGTTGTTGTTTTGTTTTGTTTTTATCTTGCTTGTTTGTATGTTCAATCTTGAAAAGGACACAAAGTTGGAGAGTTGGCTGAGGATTTATGGGAAGTAGATCTGAGAGTAGTTAGGCATGTGTGACTGTGATGTGTGTAGTTCACAAAAAGCTATTAAAACTAAAGAATCAAACTGAAAATTGAAGTATTTATGTTTTTCATTGTTTACTCTATGACCAATTATATTTATCATAACTTTCCTCCTTTCATTATTTATCAAAACATCACATAGTGAGTAGCATAACCAACTCTCTCATTAGCAGCCTCAAATTATCTGCTTCTTCATGCATAGTTATATAACTTTATTTGTTCCAAGTTAAAAGTAAGTAGATAAAACTATCAAGCTCAAACTTTAGATTACAATAATCATCACACTACTTTTGATGTGATGAAAATTTGCAGTCCGTGTTAATGTATGGCAAAATTATAGTTAACTCAAAAATGAGAAAAAATAAAGCAAATGGCATAACTGATTACTAAAAACTGTGCAACATTTTTTAAAAAAAAAAATGTTCAAATTAGGGGATGCAGGGCATACTAAATGGTTAAGTTGGTTTCGATTCATATAGAACTAAACAGACAGATTTCAAGGTGGATTTCATAGTTCATGATTTATCTTCTCAGATCACTTTGTTACACAGCTACTAATTAACTTCCTATGGTAATGTGCTTTTGATGAACACCTGTACCATCTTAGAACTGTTTCATAGCTTGTTTATTTCTATATTTTTGTTATATATATATATACATATACATATATTTATATATAATTATATCTTTTCATTTTGTAGCATAAATATAATGTAGAAATATTCACATGCAGAACATAATTATCAATAAAATAATTAAATATATAATTTAATCTATGTTCTTTAATAAGATGGCATTAATTTTAGAATAGAAGTTATGAAATTTGATATATATATAGTAAAATATCATGCTTTCTAACTTTTTTCTTGAGAATTAAAACTGCATTTGATTTTATGCAAAGAATGATGTTCAGTCAATTACATGACTATTATGAAACAATCATTAAAAAGTAAAATATTCAATCCTTAATGACGGATAATTAGGATGTAATATTTTTTGAGAAAAAAATCTTTGTGGCTCTAAATAAGAATACTGAAATTCCCTGAATAGAAATAAATTTATGCAGTGTAAAGAAAGTAAAGAATAACTACATATTCTTTGGCCAGGGTTGACATCAGATTTAGTTATGCATTTTCCATGTGCCATTGCATTGCTTCCTAAAGGAACTTGGTCTACAGAGTGAATTTAGGACAACCAGGGCTATACTGAGAAACCCTGTCTCGAAAAACAAAAACAAAAAGCAAAAAAAAAGAAAAAAAAAAGAAAAAAAAAGAAAGAAAAGAAAAGAAAAAAGAAAAAAGAAAAAAGAAAAGAAAAAAAAACAAAACAGCAACAACAAAAAGTAAACTCATTTGTCTCCAGTTTGTTTTTGTTGTACATACCAGTGTATGAAATTAAGAAAATCCTATTTTATATTTTGATTTACTTCAGGTAATTTTGTTTAAAAGCTTCTTTTTATATGGCTGAAAATGTCCACAGTTAAGAGAAATAAAGTATTTGACTAAGAACAGTTAATAGAAAAAATCTGAAACACTGACTTCTGTTTACAGTGATTATTCCACCCCTACAGTTTTCTTAGTAGTGCCCCCTACAAGAGCAAATTAATAATAATGTTTCTTCTGTATTAATAGTAAAATGGAAGCTTCCTGGAATAAACCCTTCCCTGGCACTTTCACTTGCATACTAGGGAATGGCGTGTTTTGTATTGCTCCCAGGATCCCAAGCCTTGTCATTCCTAGGGACAAGTCAAAGAAGAGAAACAGAAGGTCATCTTTGAGTCGCTGCTATTCAGTTTGCTGTTTCAAGCTGAAAACTAAGGCCATTAAATATGAAAATCCACTCATTGTGTCCAGCCTGATTGTATCCTGTCTTTCAGATCAGATTCACCATAGCCATAGCAACCCTAATAGGCGGATGTGCATTGGACCACATCATTTGCAGGGTGTCTTTAACTGAGAAAAGTTTTGTTGAAAATATGTGTGATTAATGCCTTCAACTATTATCTCTAATTGAACAGACATGAAAATGGGCCACTTTGTCGGCACAGATAAGCCTATTGCATGGCTATTAATGGCATATTCAGCCCATGCTGAATTAATCTATTATTGCCTCTTGTCTTCAGTAACCATAACATGTTGTTGGAAGGCTGTGCAAAATTTGAGTAACTGTTTGAAACACAGCTCCAATAATCCTCTAGACACGGGTGTTAAAGAAGAGAGGAGAGCTGTTTAGACCGTAATTGAATGTGCTGTCCTGTTTGCACTATTATAAGGCATTGACACATTAAAAAAAACATGTTTGCATCATCAGGATGCTTCACCATAAGATCATTAGTTATTCAGACAGATTTACGGAATTCTCATATCCAGAATGAAACCAAATCATAAGATCGATCGATAGGAAAAGCAAAACTTTCCGCTGCATGCATGCTTGAGAGAGAGAGAGAGAGAGAGAGAGAGAGAGAGAGAGAGGAGA
>BDUI01000034.1:184224-195823 GCA_002335545.1 Apodemus speciosus | reverse complement strand
AACAATTAATGAAACAATATATCATGAATTTGAAGGAGAATTGAAGGGTATATGAGAGAGTGTGCAGGGAGGAAACAAAGGAGAAAATCTATTTTATCATCTCAAAAAACATTAAGGCAAAAGAAACTTTTGTGTGTCTGATATGTTTTCTTATATAATGGTAGCCACTTGTGTATTTTTTTAAAAAACAGTTTAATTATCCTGGCTATGTAATCCTGAGTGAACAAAGCCTCATGTACCTATACCTTCAAACTATAAATTACAACTTAAATGTGAGAAAGATAGTTTGAAAAATAAACTTCAAGTGTGATATGTTCAACAATAGTCTCAAATTGTAAAATAATACACTTCTAGAAATCATCTGTACATATTTTAATTTACATAAAATGTGCATACACATAATGAGAATGAATCTTGGGTTAAATAATTACAGTCTGATTATTATATTAAACCCTCTAATATTTAACAAAATGATACAGTAATAAAAGAGAATATATCTTTTATAAATTCATATGGCTCATAAACATTTTTCCATAAAGCACAAATATCTATGAATGCGAAAAGGATAAATTAACTAATAATTTCATTTCCCCACAAAAGAGTAGCAAAAGTTTAATTCATTACTTCATTATTTAAAAGGGTATACAGATTAGAATTTTTCATTCTCTAAGTACCAATAGCTGACAAGAGCATTGAACAAGAGTATTGGAGTGTGCAAATTCTAACTTAAAATGTATATTTTGATCTGTATATATATTCAACATCATGAACTTATAAAACTGGAAACTCATAATTCATATTCTAAATTTAGGAAGACTAATATACACTCTACCATTTTATTTTCAAAGTGATGTTGTTTATGATGATTATAAGCTTTATCAGAAAGGTCATGTTTTTCCATTCATTGACTAAATAATTTCAATAAGCATATTATAAATAATACTATTCATTTCAAAATAAATACTGATTTAATCTGAGTTAATTCTTTCTTACATAAATCTGTTTTCTAATGTGAAGTATTACTATTATATATTTTATACTTTTACATACAGTAAATTCAGCAATGACATGTTATGACACTTCTATTATGTAATCATAAGCCACTTGTAGATATTAACATAAAATATAAAACGTACATTTTTATAGATAAATAGACTCGAATGTGCAGATAACTATCTTTTATATTTAGATATGTTTATCAATTTCTTGATCTAAAATATGTGGCATCATTTGAACTACTATTTAATACTTTTTCTGAATTTAACAAAGGTTTGATTTTCTGTTTATTTGTTGAAACTATATACATGCATATACAATGTATCTGAATTGCATTCACCTGCCACAATTCATCTCCCCTCTCTCTGCAGTCCCTTCCACTTCAGAAACAAATCTCCCTCAATTTCATTTTCTCTTCTTTCTATACATCATGGAAGCTAGAGGGAGTTGTCCTTATGTTCTGAGTGCACTGTCGTGAAGGAGTATAGGAATCCTTGATTTAGCCATACTCCAGTGGAAAGTGACGCTTCCTCACCAAACACACATAGCTCCTCAGCTACTCGTGGGGCCTCAATATCCTAGAATTCTTAACTGGCTTGATCTTGCTGAAGTCTTGTGTGGCTAATCATAGCTGCTACTACTGCATAGTTACACAAGCCCTGTCAGTTCCAGAGAATAACCTTTCATAGTACTCCTCATCCTTTGGTTCTTCGATTTCTTTCACCTCCTCCTCCATGATATTCATTGAGATTGGTAGGGAGAGAGTTGATATAGATGGCATGAATACTCACTCACGTATTCTCAGCATATCGAACTGTAATGAATTTGCATTACCCCATTATAATAAAAAGCTTCTCTGACAAACGCTGACTTCAGAACAAATCTATGAATACAAAGGTAAATATTTACAACATATTTTCATAACCTGCCCATTTAACCAAACAATATGAATTGCTTTTCACCAATGACCTATGGCATATCCAGTCTTCATAATTTATTTTCTGTGAAGCAGGTCTCAAATCTATTTCAGAGGATAGTTCATTGCCTCCATAAACAACCTTTTTCCTATTAAACCAATGAGTAAATATTGCCCAGTAATTAGCTTTTACAGCATACAGAATCCATCACTGTGTAATGTRATTGCATTTTTCTTCTCAGGTAGAAGCCTAAACAACACCATCTTAAAAAATGCTACTCAGTAGGGTGAGATTTTACTTCTCCTTTAAAGATGGATTTCTGTAAGTCCTACAAATAAACCGTATAACTTTTCACCATTTAGTTTTACGGGCAACCAAGAACAATAGTAATAACTTATGCTATTTTGGTCCCTCTGGACCTGTTCTCCATATCTTTCTCTGTTAATAGCTTTGATGAGAAGAGAGATGTTAATTACAATATTATATCCCTGTGATATGACTAATTTCTTATCATTTCAATTATTTTCCTCTGTTTTGGATTTCAGGAGTTTTGGTGTAATGCAATTATAAGTGAATTTCTTTGACCTGATGGGTTTTGTACCCTTAGCTCCCTTGTTCTGACATCTTTTGTATCTTTCACTTAAACAACATCAAAAGCATTGACTATTCATCAAACATCTACCACCAGTAATACCAATAGTTTCATATTTTCACAACTTTCTTTAATAAGTGTTCTTAAATGCTTCACCTTCTGTTATAGCTCAATGACCAAAGGCATGAGGGGGAGATGGCCAGTAGGGCAAGGTAGACACAGACTTGTTTAGAACTAGTTCCTTGGAGTGATTCCAATCTTCATTGTCTAGAGCATTAGCAAAACAAAAAACATGGATCTGCAAGAGCTGCTTGTTCCAGAAGAAACCAGAAGGCTCCAGTCATCTGCAGGAGTCCATGGAGCAGCAAGAAGCAGCCTGAACACCACCAGAAGTTCTTTGGTGCATTTCTATCTACAAAGTTACTAAAAGCTAGGAGCAGAGAAGAAAGCAGGGTGAAGCAATACTAGAGCATCATCTGCTGTCCCTTATACTCACTCTTTCCAAGCAATGTTCCACCAAAATATTCCATACCGTTTCACCAGGCAGTTTCCAGAAAATAACATATCTTTGTTCTCAGAAAAAAAAAAAAAAAAAACATTCCTTCATATGTCTGCTTCAGCAAAACAACATCTCATAAGACAGTTTCCAAGAAGACATCACAAGTCACAACCAGAACTCCAAGGAAACCAGAAATTTCCAATTCAAATGCATTTATCTTCCTTCTGACCAGTTAGAAGAGCATAGTTGATCACAGAGCACATTTCCCACTTTAATACTGCTTTAACTTTTTTAGGTCCCATTTTCTCCAACTTATTCCAGATTGGTAAGTCAGATGTGCTTATATGGTTAGGTTAATACCTTTCATTGACCCTGTTGCTTATAGACATTAAGGCTCTCATCTAACTGCTTTATACTCACCACTTACACAAATGAATACAGAAGGGATGAAACCACCAGGTAGGATCACAACTCATCCCCTAAAAGTGTGAACTTTGATAAATTGATACACTATTGCTTACTAGGCAGGCATTCTATACATATTAAATGCATTTGTACACTCTCTAGTCCCTGAATCAACACTCAGAGGCTTCCTTGCTCATTCTGGGGCGTATACTGAACAGAAAACAGAAGTGATGCATTTTCTTCCAGCTGAAGTTCAAAACATCATGTCATATCTTTTCTGGGGTTTCATCTGAAAAGCAAATGTATGCTTTCCAGTGTATTTACTGTTACAGTCTCCATGTTTTTAATTCTGTTGGGAAGCTTTTATGTTTAAATTACCCCTAAGCATACTATTGAAATGTTGACCAGTGTTTTAAAATACAAGAAGGAAGTGATATGACTTGCAGAGAAAATTCCCTTTATGGGCACAAGTTACAGCAATATTTAATGTTACCAAACCAATGTCTCCTATTAAATGAAATTTCTTTAAAGAGAATCATACATAAAAGAAGATTATTTATTGATCAGTTCAGGAAAATGTTGTAGCCAGAGGGATGAACTGGAATCTCTACCCTCCAGGGGTAATGATTCAGTATTCACTAAGTCAGATTTCTCATCAGCTTATTTTCCAGTTTTTTTTAGGATGTGCATGGTAATTGGTTAAATGAAATCTTAATCTAAATGAGTCCAATGATCTCTCATTGTTGTTCCTGTAAATGCAGTCTGCTACGTTTCATTTCTTCAGCAATAACAAGTTCTGTTTTAATCCATAATTTATATCCTATAAGTTTATGTTCTCAGCTTTAGTTATGAAATATATATTAAAATCTATGATTTGGGAGAGAGTTTATGCTCTCAACTTCCCTGAATGTTATTATTTCTTTTTGTTCCTTATCTGTCAGTACTATCTTCCTCTTCCCATTCTGACTCATACCTCCTATAATTTGATATTACCCTTCCTAGAATGTTTTCTCCTTCCCTCCCCAGAAGACTCCCGTCTCTATTCATGGCTTCTGAGTTACTTCAAATGTTAAATTTAAATCTGAAAATTGAAGGCTAAGTGTGAAAAATAAGAAAGAAAAATTAATTTCACTTTTTTTGCTTTAGGATCCCTAATTGAGTATAATTTTTCAGTCTCATCAATTTTCATCCTGAAATTTCATGATTTTATTTTTCTTTTCATTTAAATCAATTGTTTTCATAAAAATATATCTTTATTTTATTCTTTTCCACTTCCTAACTCCCCCAAGACCTGTCCCATTTTCCTAACTGCCCAAATTTATATTTTTTCTCTTTCTTTTTTCTTTCTGGGTTATGTTCTCTGCATACATGTAATGGTCGGATAGCTTGGTGGTGTTGTGGACTCTTAAACATGAGGTTTTCTCTGACTATTTTGCCTGTGCATGGGACCCTTTTGCTTCTACTGGATTGCCTCAACCAATTTATGCCTACTAAGTTATTAAAACATGTTTAGTTTATATCTTTGGGAGGCCTTTCTCTTCTCCCCCTCCTTCTCCTCCTCTTCTAAAAAGGGAAACAGAAAGTGTGGATCCGGGAAAGAGTGAAAGTGGGGGAATTAGGAAGCATAAAAGGAGGGAAAACTGAGTTGGGATGTAATAGAATGTAATATAGGAAAGAATAATAAAGAAAAGAGTAAAACGGAAAAAAGAATGCAATTTAAAACAAAACTATTTTATTTATATATATGCATATATATATATCATTTATGATATATATGAGACCAAAACAAATATGATTATATATATGTGTGTGTGTGTGTGTGTGTGTGTGTGTGTGTGTGTGTGTGTGTGTGTGTGAAACCAAACAAAATTGAAGAGTCTATTTTGTCCTGTGTTGGCCATCTACTCCTGGGCATTTTGCCTAACCCTGGAGTATCATCATTTTAACCAATGATACTCAACAAATTTTCCTTTTCACTGTAGGTATCAATCGCAAATAGCTTCCTGGTTAGGAGCTATTATTTCTATGCCTTGATGGATGAATGACATTCCACCATATATATCTTCCTCATTTTCATTATTCATTGATCATTTGAAGAATATCTGAACTATTTCTATATACTAGCTATGGTGAGTAGAATATCTGAGAACATGGATGATCAAGTATCTCTGTCGTAATGTACAGCAAGCATCCTTATATCTATGGAAAGGCTAACTTTCACTACTTGTAAATGATACTTTGCTTTATAGCTGGCATAAGCTACTGTCATATGAATAATTGGTCAAAATACAGTGAAAAGTGACTATGGGGTACTTACTTCTAGTTGATATACCTACATACAAAGCTCTGCACCTAAATCTCAAGAAACATCATCTATATGATTGCTGAATTGTTGTAAGAGCCAGAGGACAAAAATACCCTCTTACTTAAATAGGATAGGACTTAACTCCCTCTAAATCTTAGGGATTATAAGAAGGGTTGATTAGAATCAATAATCTAAATGATATGAGGAAATACAATAAAATGTTGTCACATGGGCAAAAATAACCATTGCAGTCATGATATCATATTGTTGATCACCTCCTAGGACTCCAAAAGATTGAACCTGCCAAAAGGCAATCATGGATTGAGGAGGGGCTGAATTAAAGGCTCATGATGAATTCTGATTTAGAGGTAGTCATTGCTTTCAGTTATACACCCATTGGTGTGTTAGACAGGCTGCAATTTATATCTCAAAATACAGCATTACACAGGCAATGCTGGTATAACTCAATGTTTTATAAAACAAAAGGTATGGATGTGATGATGGGACATGTAGGCAGGAAGAACTGATAACAGGGATGAGAATGCTATTAAGTGAAAGTGAGAAATGTGAAAGTAGTCATATTATATAGGTGTATAAATGGATGGTCAAGTATCTCTGTTGTAATGTACAACAAGCATCCTTACATCCATGGAAAGGTTAACTCTCACCACTTGTCAATGACATTTTGCTTTATAGCTGTCATAAGCTACTGCTATATGAACAACTGGTCAATGTACAGTGAAAATGACTATGGTGTACTTAGTTCCAGTTGGTATATCTACATACTAAGCTCTGCACCTAAATCTCAGGAAACATCATATATATGATTGCTGAAATGTATACATGCTAAATATCACAATGGATTTTATTCTAAGTATTGTAACTATACCATATAATTAGATGCTATTCATATTTATATTATTTATTTGTTAATTATCTCTGTGAGGATATGTGCATATATGGGCATACAACTGTGAACTTGTGGATGCCAACAAATAACTTGTGTAAGCTATCTATTTTCTTCTATTATGTGAGTCCAATGGAAGAACAGGTTGCCAGTTTAACAATATGAGTTTTTAATCACTAAGCCATCTTGTCAGCCCTGAGAATGATATGCTAGTATGGCGGGTTAGTTTGTGATTTCATGTCATCTTATATAGTTGTCCCATTGCCCCATTTAACACTTAATTTTCTCCTATTTACTATTGTGACCATGTTTTCATATATTGTAATCATAATATATCAATCTATTTGTATAATGATTTTCTAGTTTTGTCCCCTTTTTCCTTTGAACAAGCCCTGAATCACGGGGCTTATTATTGCTGTTTATAGAATAAGACTTCTCATCTATCATTTTGCTAATGAATGTCATGAATACAATTTTATCATAAAATAAGCTCTTAATAATCTAACAACCTTGTAAAGGATTACATCTGTTCTATGATAAATCTTTTGAAACTTTCCATTCAATGCTGATTTTTCCACTGTATCAATATGAAAAATCTTCCCATTTACTCAGTTCTTTTATTTTTCTCTAATATTATCTAACCTCTTCTAGAATCATTGTCATTATTAGGTTGACTTTTATCCTAATTCTCACCTTCCACATTATTCTCACACATAAAAACACATTTTTCTTACCTCTGCACATTTATTTTCAACTCCTTTACTTAAAAATCTAAAGTATTGTTTTACCATTTTGCTTTTCTCACTATTTATTCATATTTCACATTTTGTTCTCAATAATAGGTTTATTAAAAAGTGAGAAATGGCCATATGGAAATATATACAGTAATCATGGTAAACAAATTGAACCAATGATACATAAGAAATTGTTACATAGTTTATCAGTGTAGAAATATATATGATACTTTAAGTCAAAAGTTAACAACATTTTCCCTAATTTTTGCACTTCTATCCATTTGTTACTCAATTTGTTGGCTCAGTTCTTAAATTATCAATAGAATCTTTCCCTTTACATATACATTTTTTACTGTCTTTCTGATTCAAATGCCTATTATCTATTGGGCAATTAGAACAGCCTTTTCTTAGTCATTTTTTACAATTACATATATAATTATAATATAAAATCTATTAAATGAAATATAATGAGTTATTTATAAATGAAAGAATTTATTGCTCACAATGTTGGAGGTTGTGAAATTGAAGATCAATGTACCTGCAGATGTTGGATTCTCTTCCATGGTGCCCTGCTCATGTTCTCACATGATGAGTAATGAAAGGAACCTGCTCAAACATCTAATTCCTAAGGATATAAACCATGACTTATTCAATATACAAAATCCTTGTTTCTTGCTATATTACATTTGGATCCAGCACAAAATTTGAGAATATACATATGTTCAGACCATGGGACATTTCTTGCTTAAAAAGTCTGTTAACTGCATTTTATTTAACCTCTGGTAAAGGCCAACATCCACAAACTGGTTTATATGACATTAATTGATGTCTTTTGCACATAGATTTGCAAATACCTCTGAACTTTAGCCCCACTCCCCAGAATTTCTCTACTTATCTCTCAGATTGGGGCAAATCCTTTCAAACATGGTCTTATTACAAAGGGTCATAATATCGTATTGCTTTCAAAAGACAGCATGGTCACAGCAAATCTTAAAAAGGAAAACATTTAGTAGGCGTTGCCTTATACTCCAGAAATTTAGTCCATTATTGTCTTAGTGGAAAGCGTGGTGGCATACAGGAAAATGGGGAGCTAGAGAGTATCTGAGAGCTCCACATTCCAATCCATAGGTAGTAGGAAGAGAGAGTGACCTTGTACCTGGCTTGAGACTTTGAAACCTCAAAACCCACCCTTCAGAGACCCACTTTCTCTAATAAAGTCACACCTTCTTCTGCAATGATATATCTGCTAATAGTGCCATTCCAATACGCTTATTGGGCTTATTTTTCTTCAAACCATTGCAACAAGTATCTGCACTTCAATTTTCTGGTCAATTCAACTCTCTTAAGCTATTCAAACAGATGCAACCTATGTTCTTGTAAGGTTTTTTTTTTTTGCTTAAAACTAAGATTTTATGAGTATGTCTAAGACAAAACTGTAAAATATCATTGTCTCATACATTTAGTTTGATATTTATACAGATTTCCTATTATAGTATTCTTTGTCATTCATTGTCAAGCAAAATGAATCTAAATTCCTATTCTATATGTATATGACTTTAACTTATTGTACTTATCTTAATTGTTCTGTATATTCCTAATGTGGTATCTGTGTGTGTGTGTGTGTGTGTGTGTGTGTGTTTGTGTGTGTCTGTATGTGTGTGTGTGTGTGTGGTAAAGAGAAGTTAAACAGAGATAATAGAATCACAAGACACTTTTTGAAAGTACAAAATTGGTTTTGAGACTCTATTTTTCTTGTTCATTAATAAGTTTCCCAACATTCACTTTATTTTTATAGAAGAAATTTTAAAAGCAATGTGTACAGTAAGTTATTAATAGAATAAAAGAAATGAAAATATATAAAATTATAACAAAACAGTCTAGAATATAACTCACTATTTTCACATTTACTTCACTAACATTTGCTGCTACACAAAAAAGGGAAATTTTTGCCTAGTTGCCTGTTATTTTGTTGGTTATTCCTGAACTCTTGACTATCATTAAATGTCAGATTTTTAGGAGACCACCAATGATCACATGTATGTACAAGATTCTGACTGGGTGCCAACTAAAGAGAGAGCCTCCTTTTTCAAAAAGTTAGATGGAACTTCTTTATAAGTTGATAAACATGTTGCATAATTGTGATTTAAAAAGCTGTATCTCTTGTGACTTGGAACCAGAAAACACAAGTTTACTTCTCCCAGCATTTGTTGGTTAAAACAAATTGGTGAATTATGAGGATCTCCCTCCCTCCCTTCTTCCCTCTCTCCCTCTCTCCCTTCCTTCCTTCCTAACATCCTTCTCTTTTCCTTTCTTCCTTTCCTCTTTCCATCCCTCCTTCCTTTTTTATTTTTTCTTACCTTATACACTATACCCTGATGGCAGCTTCGCCTCTCTATCAACTCCTCCAAGACCTGCCCTCCTCTCGTTCAGATCTACTCCTACTCCATTTCTCTTCAGAAAAGAACTAACTTCTGGGGATATCAGCCCAACAAATTACCATAAGACTTGGCAGAGACCCTCTTATCAAGTCTGGAAAAAGCAATGGTAGGAGAAGAAAGATTCCAAAGCAGGTGAAAGAGTCAAAGACATCCCCACCCCCAATGGTAAGCATTCCACCAGTCCTAAGCTAAAGGGCCACAGCAGGTGTGCAGAGGGCCTGGTATGGTACCATGCAGGCTCCATGATTGTCTCTTTAGTCTCATAGAGCCTCTAGGAGACCTCTTTAGTTGATTCTGTGGGTCATGTTTTCATGGCATCTTTCATGATTCTGCCTCTTATAATCCAGAAATTCTTCTTAAGAGTGGCTGTGAGTCTCCATATCTGCTCCCGTCAGTTGCTGGAAAAAATACTGTTGAAGCTTTACTACCACAAATATACTTTGTTATACATGTTGATGCCACAAACACACTTTAAGAAATACATTCCCAAATTGAATCAGACTTCACTAGTGTTTAAACATCATGTCTACATTTTAATGCAACTCACTTCAATGATAGCTAGATCAGACTGTTGTTTGAGAAGACCTATTTTTAAGGCACCACAAAAGAAAATGGTTTTTGTTGTTCTTTTCTTTGTATAGAGCATCAAACACAGGGCCTCGTGACTCCTGGTCAAATGCTTTGTCATTTTACTATACACTTCACTTCTCTGTCTTTTATTTCAAGTATTAGTGGTTTCATTTACTTTGCAAAGCATTCTTCATCGGGTTAGGAGTATAGTTAAATGAACAGCATTTGCCTAGGAGTCATGATGCCTTGTGTTTAATTCCCTATACAAAACAACAGCAACAACAACAACAACAATAAAAAAACAATGAAAGAGCAAAACCTTCTTCACATATGATACCTAACTCCAAGGAAACATCAGATAAATTTAAGTCAATCAGTTTAGGGCTTTTACAGAAAAAGAAGTAGTTCAAATTCTGAGCATTTAGTTAAAATTGAGATTTTCAGTTTTAGAATATGAGACCTAAATTACCATGATAAAATTATAATATTTTCTACTTCATAATATTTTAAACATCAGTTCTCAGGATACCAGATAATCCCATTCCATTCATGTTGTATAGAGAGAAAGGGAGAACCATCCCATATATAGTCACCAAACCCAGACACTATTGTGGATGCCAACAAGTGCTTGCTTACAGGAGTCTGATATAGCGGTCTCCTGAGAGGTTCTGTCATTACCTGACAAATACAGAGGTGGGTGCTCTCAGCCAACCACTTGTCTAAGCACAAAGTCCACAGTGGAGGAGCTAGAGAAAGGACTGAAGGAACTGAAGGAGCTTGCAGCCCCATAGGAGGAACAACAATATGAACCAACCAGTACCCCCAGAGCTCCCAGGGACTAATCCACCAAGCAAAGAGTACACATGGAGGGACCTATAGCTCCTGCTGCATATGTAGCAGAGGATGGCCTTGTTGGACATCAAAGGGAGGAGTGGCCCTTCGTCCTGAGAAGGCTCCAAGTATAGGGGAATGTCAGGGCAGGGGGGCAGGGGGGCAGGGGGGCAGGGGTGCATGGATTGGTGAGCAGTGGGAGAGGAGGATGGAATAGGGTGTTTTGGGGGGAAATGAGGAAAGGGGATAACATTTGAAATGTAAATGAAGAAAATATCTAAAAAAAGAAAGAAAGAAAGAAAGAAAAGAGAAAAGAAAGGAAAGGAAAGAAAAGAGAAGAGAAGAGAAAAGAAAAGAAAAGAAAAGAAAAGAAAAGAAAAGAAAAGAAAAGAAAAGAAAAGAAAA
>BDUI01000034.1:169586-183594 GCA_002335545.1 Apodemus speciosus | reverse complement strand
GTATATATGTATATATGTATATATGTATATATGTATATATATGTATATATAATCAGTATTTCATAATCAATACAAGTATTATTGTCTTCTTAATAACTGTTTTATTTCACTATCACCAAATAATTTTAGGCTGTAGTTTAAGTGTTCCAATGTAGTTTCATTTACATAACAATAAGTGCTTAATTTAAAAGAATGAAGAGATTATTTCCTTGAAACTGATTTAGTAGTAAAGATCGCTTCTTAGATGACAGTGCTTCTGGATCTAGGAGGTATTTTCAAATCAATAAGATCATTGCTTTATCTTGTGAATGAAACCTTATTATAGCGGGTTATACAGAACATTGGGAGGGTTTAGAATGTTAGTCAAGATGATGTTTTAGGAAGAACAAAAGTTTTGGTAAGAAATTGTGTAACATTTGAGGAAAAATGATTATTTGTGTAAATGGACAATGCTCCAGGTACAGTGAAATATTTCCTTCACCAAAATAATATAAAGCATAGGAGACATAAAATTATATATTAATGGAGAGATTTTTAAAAAAAAACAATGAAATAAAAAAGTCTATTGTGAACATGTACATATTGACTCGAGATTTTCCACATCAAAAGATTTATTGGAACATGAAAGTACATTCTCATTTTCCCATGACTGGAGACATTTTTCACATATATTACAACCGCCTGTGGTTTTTCTTTTTTCCTCTCTTCCTAGTCCCACTTCCTCCCACCTCCACTCTCCCACAGATGTAATTCTCCATTTTATTTCAGAAAAGAGCAGGCCTTTCAGGGATATGAACCAACATGGCATATTAAGTTGCAATAAGACTAGGTATATCCTCTTGTATTAAACCTGAAAGAGGCAATTCAGTAGAAGGAAAAAGCATACAAAAGAGTGAGAGATAGACTCTGGCTTTTATTGTAAGGGGTTCAACAAGAACACAAAGATACATTAGCATAACCTATAAGATGAAGAGCACAGGACAGACCTCTGCATGCTCCCTAATTTGTTGGATGAGCTCAGTTGATTCTGTAGGTTTTCTTGATACTTCTGGTTCCTACAATCCTTCACTGCATTCCTCCTCTGGGATTATCTGAGCTCTGTCTAATTGTTGACTGTAGGTCTCTGAATCTGCTCCCATTAGTTGCTGGATGGGAATGTCAAAATAGAATCTTTTACTTCCTTTCCTCTATTCGCTGCTTCCAGATTCTCTCCATTCAACCCTTCCCATGTCTTCCTCACTCAAGTTGATCACCTCTTTTCCTTTGATTGGTCTTACTTACACATATATACACACATATACACACACACACACATATGTATATATATATATACGTGTGTGTGTGTGTGTGTGTGTGTGTGTGTGTGTGTGTGTGTTTCTACAAATATAAAAATACAAAGTACAGGATCTGGCAGACCTGTCATTCTTGAGCCCATAAAAATACTTGTTTACTTTTTCATTCTCAGTAGGATCAGCTAAGCATGTTTGACACGTTTCAAGGTCATAAAATACCTATTTTTGTATTTTTACCTTTATTTTTCTTTATTGAGATATAACAAAAAGCTATGAAATTCACTCATTTAAAATATTTTTTGTGTGTTGAGTATGAAAAAAAATATTCATGTCACAACTAGAATAGTGGGTTACCTTGAACTTCACCAGCATTTTCCAAAGTCTTCAGCCTTTAAACTCTTGCTATACAATGTGTCAACACATAAATATTTCTACCAAAGTGTGACATGGAGGGTCTTAGTTTGGTTTCCAATATTCTTAATTGTGATAGAAATCATGTGATCTCTCTACACACATCTCTGTAGAATCTCATCTGAATACACGACAACTTTTACTCATAGTATTCTAGGGTATTTTTATCTCAAATTACTTGCCTTTATGAAATTCTCAAATCAACTCCTTTGGTTCTTGGTCTAGGGTTTCATGTAGTCATAAAATAATCATTTTCCTCTTATATAGATTTTATGTGTTAAATGTTCATTCATAGATATTATGTGTCATAGCATTTACTTTTAGATCACAAATTTGGAGATTACAGTTAATTATTGTACCAATGGCATGATAGATCACTACCTTATGAGATAAATAAAAAACAGAGGCTTGCATTCGTCTCCATTATTCTGTATTTTCCATCTATGCCTTTAGTCTCTAGAATAATGAAATCTCAACTCATGGTTAACCATTCTATTTTAGTCCACATTCTGTAGAACAGTCTCTCTCTCTCTCTCTCTCTCTCTCTCTCTCTCTCTCTCTGTGTGTGTGTGTGTGTGTGTGTGTATGCTGTCTTGTTAATTTCTGATGCATTTTCAATCCAGTCTAACTGACTATCATGGTATCCCCTTAAAATCATTATAAAAATTGGGAAAAAAATTAGAAGAGTATTGGAAATTGACAGCAATGCTGGAAAACAAAGGACAAATCAATCAAGGAAATAAACCATCAATATATTTTAATACCAACCATGTAGCTGCATAGAGTATTGTAACACTAATTTTTCAAACTCAATTTTTAATGATGGTTCTTAAATCTCCTTTCTAGCCCACCACCCTTCAGTGGTAGTGGAAGCAGAACAGCCCTTCTCCTGTGTCTGCTTCAGTGAAACTTTCTTTCACAAGTGTGCCTTAGCCTTTCATCTGTGTCCACTTCAGTTAAACATTCCTTCATGTGTTTGACTCAGCAAAACACCATCTAATACAATTAACTCTCCAAAGAACCCTTACATTTCTACTTCAAAGTATAAAAATGACATCAATGATATTAATAATTTTAAAACAATAGACAATTTTGAAAAAGTGAAGACATCAATTTACTTATTTACAAAATATAATTACACTCTTACTAAAATATTTTTCAGTTTATTTCAAATATAGAATTCAATGATATAGATTTTTAAAGTATTTGAAATATCTCCATTCTCATAATAAAAGAGACAGAAATTACTTCTTAAATAATTAGAAATATGTGTGCATGTGTTCAAATCTGATTCACAGATTTTTTTCTTAGCTAATTGTATATTTTAATAAAAACTTATAGCAACTTTGTTTTCACTATCTGTAGAGAGTTGAAATCGGAGTTTGGAACAATGCTAGAACTATTATGACTATAGAGAAGCTTAGTGGGATGAAGGGCCTTAAGTTGTGAAATGCTCATGAGTATTTGGGAGTGGGGCTTCAAATAGCTACGATATCTATTTCAAGATGTGTTTAGGTGTCAAAATGATGACTTGTCATGGTTATTTTTAAGTGTCAAGTTGATTAGACTGAGAAGGGTAAAAAGGAAAAAATGGACAAAACCATTCTAAATATAAGAAATTTCCTTTTATTCTCCCTAGCTTTTATGCTGTAAGCTGCTTTTTCTCCACTGTGCTGTATGTAATAAGATTGATAGGAACAGATAATACCATTACTGTAAATAAATGATCCTCTTTTAAGCAGTGTTCCAAGGTATTTTATTCAAAGAAAAAGAAGCAAATATGAATACTTACAGAGAAAATTTAAATGTATGCCTAAGTAATATATTTTAAAATTACAATACTATAAAAATGTATATTTAAGTATATATAACATCTTAAAAGTGTTGTCAAACACGATTAATATATTGACCCAACCTAGATTATCATAGCTTGTCTTTTTGTTCAAGAATTAAAGGATATATCTATAAAAAGATAAGTCACGCTGCAAGAATTTTATCAGCTATAATAGCATCACAAATAGGGTTTTAGCAGTAGTCAAGTATGTAATCCTAAGCATACATAATTTAAAAGTCGTAATAATCTTCTACTTAACTTTCAGTTCTCCAGTCACAGATAGGTTATGTTTTATTCTTGAGTAATTATTTGGCTTCTTGTTCTCAATTTGCAATCATAACTCCTACCAAGAACAGAAATCCAAAATGTCTTATTCACCTCTTTGGTTGGCTGACACTTAGGAAAAATGAAAGTTTTAGAAAACCATTTTATATTTGATCTTATCTATAAATTACTCTTCATGTATTTTAGTTATTTTTAACATATGCAATTTGGCAAACATGTAGTGAATAGAAAATTACAGCTCAACATGTAAATTAAGAAATTAACTTCAGAATTATAATTTTAAACTTTCAAAGGCATACAATAAAGTCCTAGTAGAATGGACTATCCTAGTCAGTACAGTAATTAAAGAGTCTGAGATGTGAGACATGGGTACTTTGCCTAAGTGGGCCACTGGATTGTAGTTGACATGCTTTAGCTACAATGATATCCTACCCAAAATTTAAATCAGCATTATTAAGAAACTGCTGAAGAGTATGTCTAATGGTAAAGGATTCCATTAATATTTTACAGTTTTTTGTCTGTTATGGATGATCAGACAAAAAAGACTTAGAAACTCAAATTTAGGACTTAGCAATGGAGCTATAGTAGATGAATGCCAATGGTGCTAAATACAGAACCATGAATCAAAAAACCCATATCTCCAGCCTGTTAGATGAAGGCATCTGGATACATATACCCAAGGTTTAATTTGTCCTATTTCATAAAAGAAAATAACAAACAAAAGCCCATAGATTTTGATCCAGCAAGATGAGTAAAAGACCATCTAGTCTATTGATTAATTGTTGTATGTGCCTATTCCAAAGCCTAACAATCCAAGTTTTATTGTAAGAAGTCCCACAGTAGAAGAGAACAGTTTCCATAGTCTATAAGACTATGTTTTGTAGGTGCTTATTATGAAACATGGTCAAACACACAAACGCACAAACACACACACACACACACACACACACACACACACACACACACACACACATATATATATATATATATGCATATATATGTAATAAAAAATTAAAAGATCTGAATATAGATTTGGCTGCTTAAAAAAAATCAGAATCTAGCTAGAGAAATGTTTGGCATGATGAAATGAGAATGATCCTATGCTCCAAATAAGCTGCAAGGTTAAGCTGAAGAACATACAACTCATTAATCAGTCTCAGTTTGACTAAATTATGAAAATGGTTTCCAAGAAGACTGAACACTAAATGAAACTAGATGACTTGTAAAACAAAGTTCTGAAAAAATGTCAAATCATTTAAATTGGGTTAGAAGTTGACAATGAATAATGTTTACAAACAATGATGTAGGTATAAAATAAGTATATTTCATGTACCCTGAAGAGTCATCACAATGTTCACTATGGTCATCAACAATGAGCTAAGAAGAGGATTACTGCATTAAGATTTTCAGGGTGGATGAGGCCTTTTAGGATCAATGGTAATGATAGGAGCGCCCTCCTACAAATCTTTGTTACAGAGGGAGAAGGGGGTGGAGTCATGATACAGAGTAAGATTCTGAGAAAGTATTATTCTTGTAAAACTGCTGTATTTTTCACCGGTTTAATGACTTTATTTTTATATGATCCAGCTTGACCTACATGTTGCTTCCATTTAGAAAATTTACATCTGTGTGTCTAATGTTCAGGCTAGAGAAAATGAGCCCTGTTCATGCAATGCCCTGGCTTTCTAAAGTTTGTTACTTCCTCAATAAGTGCTGAAGGTTGTAGCCACTTATTGCTATTAATACATTTTAGCATATAGCTAAGATTTAAAAGAAACATACAACATAAAACCCTTCACAAGTTAATATAAATATTTTTATGATATCCAATATATGAATCATCTTTGTTTCATAAGCACAACCATAACTTCTGTCTTTGCTACTTTCATGCTGTTAAAATAAATCACTTTGAGAAAAGCAACATAAACTATACAGGATTATTTTGTTTTCCAGTTTTATGGTATAGGATTTTCTAGTACAGAGATCCTGATTGAAGAAGCTACAATTGGTCACACTGAACAAGCTTTATGCTGAGATCAACAAATGCTTGTGCTCAACTGGGTGTCTCTTTTTTTCCCCCTTAATTAATTTATTTACTTTACATCCATATAGCAGCCCTACCTCTCTCCTCTTCTCCCAGTCCCATCATCACATCCCTTCTGTTTCTCCCCATTCACCTTTCTACTTCTCCTCGGGGAAGGTGGGGTGGTCCCCAAGACCACCACCAATGGAACAAGTCACCACAGGTCTTCCTCTCTATCTGAGACCAAACAATGCAGCCCAGCTATGGGAAAGGGATAAAGAGGAAGGCAACAGAATGAGAGTCAGGACCTGCACCAATTGCTAGGAGACTAACATCTAGACCATGCTGCACATCTGCTCCATCTGTGTAGAAGGCTTAGATCCAGCCCATGCTCTTCATTTGGTGGTCCTCTGTGAACCCCTATGGGACCAAGTTAATTGACTCTGTCGATTTTTTGTGTTGCCCTTGACCCTCCAACTCCCTCAATCATTTCTCCCAGAGCTCTGCCTAATGTTTGGTCTGCATCTGTTTCCCTCAGTTGCTGGATGAAGCCTCTCAGTAGAGAGTTATGCTAGGATGCTATCATAGCAGAGTTTCATTAACAGTGCCAGGTTTTGGATCTCTCCCATGGAATGGGTCTCAAGTTGTGTTAATTATCCTTTAGCCATCCCTTCAATCTCTGCCCATCTTTATTTCTGCAAATAATTTAGGCAGGACAAATTTTGGGTCAAAGGTTTTGTGGGTACATGGGTGGCCCCCTCCTTCTACTGTAAATCCTACTTGGCTACATGAGATTGCTGCATCAGACTCTAGATCCCTGGCTGCTGTTATTCTCAGCTAGGGTCATCCCTAGCTAGGATCCCTCCCAGAATCCTGGGAGCCTCTCCCTTATCAGGTTCAATAAAAATCTCTTTCTCTTACAATAATAAACTATACACAATAATAACAATTATGAAAACTAGCAGGTAAGTTATACATCCACAATGTCTAGTCTATTTGCATTTATCAAACATGGAGAAAGTATTCTACTATCTAGCCCACCTTGGTGAGTTCAGTGTTCTGTACCTAAATCAATTTGTATCATAACTTATTACCAACATAAATATATATTCTTAGACTTAAGAATATTTTATTAAATAACTATCTAGTCTTCAACTCCATCAGAGATTTGAGAAGAAATAAATTTTACCTGAGTATGAAGGAAGTGAAGGCAAGAAGGGGAAATTATAGTCTGGGATGAATGCTGTAGTATCCTGGACCTACCAGGGTACCACCTAGAGAGTAAGTCAGGAATGGGTTAACACTCTTCCCCTGGGATGAATAAATACCTATGCATGTGCATTTGCTTGTGTGTGTGCATGAGTGTGTAACATCTTCCAAGGAAAAGTTTTTTTTTTTTTTTTTCACACAAGGCATGGGTACATATCTACCTAATATCTGAATCTGCTGAAGGATTCATTTTGCCTGGTAAAGTTTCTTTTATCAATAAATAATACTTCTCTGAGCTACTTTTAAGCACCACATCAAAGTAAACCCTGGGAATTTGTCATGACATTAATCATATAGGTCATGAGTAATTCAATAAAAAATACCAATGAGAAAAAGCTAAGCTATCCACGATACCAATGGAAGACTGTGGCATGCAATTAGAACTAATGACTTAAATGGCAACTCTTTTTATTAAATTGTTATTATTCATGCTTTGCCCAATTGATCTTGGTAAACTACCCACTCTATTGTGGATTTCTCCTTCTAATGGTTGTTATACTAAATTGATCTATTGTTTTAAACACACACACACACACACACACACACAATTTTTTTCTGTTTTCTACAACAATTCTGTAGTGATGTTATTTAAACACTGGCTTTTACAATGTGTCTGGCTTTCCCTAAGTCCATGTGTATTGAAGTGATAAAACATCAATACCCAACGTTAGGTGTAAAATATTCTGTGTTTCAATCCTCATGAAGAATTGTAACCTTCATCGCTTCAGAAGACAGATATTATCTGTGCCCTTGAACTGTCTCAGACTTCAGTCAAGTATCAGAATAAACTCAAGAAATATGCTCAACAAAGTTTGAAACTGAACTATATACAGAATGTGGATTGGGAAATACATTTTACTATTAATGAAACATATATTGTGATTTTTTTTTAGTAAATACTTGGACAGTTTTCTCCACCTAACTCTAAAATGTGTCATTTGTGCTTCTTTAAAGAATTGTAGGTCTTCATGTTCATTATTACATGTTGATTTTCAACTGCTTTCTTCTCTACACATTTTCTTTCAATGAATTGGGTAATGGAAAAACACACTAATTAAATAAAACAGAAAGACAAAACTAGTAAGGAAGTAACATTGATTAATGTTTATTTTCTTTCTTTCTCTCCCCTTCTCTCTTTCTCCCCTCTCAGTTTCTTTTCTCTCTTTCCTGTTTTCTTTCTAACATTTATTTGTTTGTTAATATCAGATGTGCCCAATCAAGCATAGTTAGACAACAACCTGTGACAGTTGGATCCCTCCCACTGTCCCCGTGTAAGCTCCGGGAATCAAACAAAGCTCTTCAGGCTCAGTAAATGGTGTATTTTATCCACCCAGCTACCTACTTGGCTAGGGCAGCATTAGTTTTTTAATTTCTATACTCATACTTGGTATGAAAGGGTAAATTTATGTCCTTTATATTGTAGAATCAAAGATGAACAGTATCTGACAACACATATAGGCAAAAATGGAACGACAAAGAAACAGTAAAAAATATAGAAAAAATAAGACATGTTATTTTTAGGATTTTATTGGGAAATTCATGTAACTTAATTTTTAAGTATTAGTTCTGTTCTGTATAACTGTCAGCATGGTAATTAAGGTAAGCTCTACTTAACTTGAAAGTTGCTAATGTCAAAACCAGGTATGTTGACAACCTTAGGTAATCTAATATATATATATATATATATATTTAGATATGGTGTTTCCCACCTCCCCATGACATGTTGAATATAATCTTGCCATGATCACAAAGATGTGTATATTAGTTATTTTCCTTGATGTGAAAATTTGATCTTCAAGGCAATTTAAAGAAGGAAGAGTCTATTTATCAATTACATTTGAAGAGGATAACTCGACGGTAGTCGTAGTAGAGAGCATGGCAGCAGGCAGTCAAGTGCCAGAGCAGTAGCAGAGAACACTAAATGAGAATGACCTTTGAAACTTCTTTTTTATGTTTTGTGTTTTGTTTTTGATTTTTTGTTTGTCAGTTTGCTTTTCCCATGGTAGTATGATACTTTTAATTTGCATATCTTCTGTATTAATGTAGGTATATATCATGATGTGGTCTATTATGTGAGTAAACATTTTTATTAGATATTTTCCTTATTTACATTTCAAATATTATCCCCTTTCCTCATTTCCCCACTGAAAACCCCCTATCCCATCCCCCTCCCCCTGCTCACCAACCCACCCACTCCTGCTTCCCTGTCCTGGCATTCCCCTATCCTAGGACAATGAGCCTTCACAGGTCCAAGGGCCTCTCCTCACATTGAGGTGTAACAAAGCCATCCTCTGCTACATATGCAGCTATGTCATGGACCACCCCAGTCGGGTATGGGATCCCTGGGATGAGAGTCTCAAAGTCTAGGTGGGTAAGGATTTGGTGGTGACTAACAGAAACAAACACAGTGGAAGTTTGAATCTGAGTGTATTTTGTAGCTCTCAAGCAGGGGATTTTATATATTAAAAACCAAACACAACAACTCTTAGAAACCGTATCCAGAGAAACAATCACTAATACCAAAATCATTTGGAATGTAAACAAAAAATATAAAAAGTAAAAAAAAGGGGGGGGGAAGGCTTTCTTTTCATTATACAAAAACCCACTTCTAATGACACATGTGTAGCTATATGAAATTTTATTGTTTGGAAAGTTTTTATCTATCATAATGATTTTGTAAATGATTTGAAAATTAAAGCAAGCATTGGTTTCCATGAAAATAAGGTCATGTTAGTGACCCGTCTCTAGGGATAGTTTTATACCCTTTATTCTGGCTTAAGATCATGGTCTAAGACCTGCAACTAAGAAGAGAAATGAAAGAAAACAAAGCAGAAAAATTGCCTTGAGATCTATGGCTCAATATGTGTTCTCCAGTTGAGAGTTCCACAACCAGTTCCAGGAGACATCCTTCTTTTGAATTCTAATGCCTCAGTCTTTGGAACTTGTCACAGAGATTCTACTGGGGTCCATTTGGAATGGCTGGAGCCATGGGGCCCTCTATGTGTACTCTTTGGTTGGTAGTTTAGTCCCTGGGAGCTCTGGGAGTACTGGTTGGTTCATACTATTGTTCCTCCTCTGGGGTTGTGAACCCCTTCAGCTCCTTCAGCCTGTCTCTAACTCCTCCATTGGAGACCTCATGCTCAGTCCAATGGTTGGCTGAGAGCATCCACCTCTGTATTTGTCAGGTACTAGCATAGCCTCTAAGGAAACAGCTATATCAGACTTCTGTCAGCAAGCACTTGTTGGCATCCATGATAGTGCCTTAGTTTGGTAACTGTATATGGGATGGATCCCCAGGTGGGACAGTCTCTGGATGGCCTTTAACACCATCTTTAGTAATGCACTTTTCCCAACAAAACCACACCTATTAATCCACTGCTAACAGTTCTACCAATTGAGGCCCAAGTACTCAGGTATGTGAGCCTCTGAAGCCACTGTGTTATTCAAACCACTACTGTGTGTACTTTCATACAAGTGTCAATGTAGTGCACATCCAATATTCAACTAGTGATGGTAGTCTAAAAATTTCTACATATATAAATGAGTTTTAATTTTCACTTTTATATAAGCAGTAGTAGAATAGATTCTGGTTTTTGTTGTTCTTAATAAAGGGATAGACTTTTAGATTATAATTGATTTTCTTTCCATTTGTATATATATATATATTTCCTTTCCTCCAAAATAGCCCAGTATAACAGCTTTTCACTGTTACAGTCCTTCCCATGTGTGTATAATAGTCAAGTATGCCAAAGCAGCAAACACTTTAGCTGTCCCTTCAATTTAAATTTATCTAAATAAAGAATAAATACAAAAGAATTATTATCCTAAATCGTCATTAAACAAGGCTTTTCAATATGTGCAAGTAATTTGTTTTTCAGACATGCTGAAGGAACATAAATACATCTACATAGAAAATATTTACTTCTCTCTAAATTTTCTGTTTGTATTTCTTAAATACAAAGCATGTTATTGTAAATTTTATAAAGAGTCAACATGTGTTGTTGAAATACTTCAATTCTTAGGATATTAGAATTTTTAAAAAGAATATTGACAGGAGAAAATGAAGTGTCAGTATTATAATTCTACTTTAATTAAAATTTTATTTACTAAAGATGTTTGCATGTACTTCATGTGATGCAGAAGCTTTGGCTAATAATTTAAAATCCAATAAAACTAAGAAAAATAGTACAACATAACAGCTCATTTGACTCTTTAAAATATCTATATTACAAATAAAATGACATGTGAGCCAAAAATATTCATCATCTTCGGATATGTCATAATTGATATTTTGGATTTCAGTCATCACCCCTGGAGATCATTTTAGACTTAAGGACCATTGTCCTGGCATCTCATGTTAAGAATGCCACTAGGTGATTTTTACTTTTTTTTGTTGTTTTGGGGTTTGTTGTTGTTTTTTGTTAGTTTGGTAGAAAAGTATGAAAGGGTTCTTATGCCTGATACTACTTCAGTGGCCAGAAACTGAATTGGAGACTGGATAGCACACAATCCTTAGATAGAACCAAATATGACTGGAAAATCAAAACAAAACCAAAAACAAAACAAAASTCAGTAAAATGATTTGAAATGCTATTATGCTATAGTCATAAAACAGTGCCTTGCATGAATTGTAACTAGAGCAGCTTCATCCAGCAACTACTGGGAGCAGAGGAAGAGACCCACAGCAAAGCATTAGGATGAGCTCGGGGAACCCTAAAAAGAGAGAAGAAGGATTTTAGGAGTCACAGGGTTCAAGAACACCAAGAGAACATGGATCAGAGAATCAACTCACCAGGGCTCATAGGGACTCACAGAGATTAAGAGGACCATCGCGGAGCCTGCATGGGTCTGCACTAGGTCCTCTGCACATTGGTTAGGTTCATGTTGCTTGGTGTTCTTCTGGGACTCCTAACAGTATGAGCAGAAGTATTTCTGACTCTATCACCTGTTCTTGAAACCCTTTTGATCTATTAGATTGATCTTGCTTTGATATAAGACTTTATGTATAAGAGTCTTATTGTAAATTGTTATGTATTGTTGCTATCTCTGGGAGGTCTGCCTTTTTCTAAAGGTAAACAGAGGACAAGTGTCTCTGGGGGAGAGGAGAAGTAGAGGAGGAAACTGGGAGGTATTAATAGAGGAAAAACTGCAATTGGGATGTAATGTATGAGATAATATTTTTAAAGTAGAATACTTTTTTAATTAATTAATTTTATTACTTTACACTCCATATTTTATTCTGCTCCCTGTCCCATCTACCCAACTGATTGTTTTATATCCCATACCTTCTCTCCAAACCCCTGTCTCCACGAGGATGACTCCACCACCCACAAGCTGCACCACACCTGACCACTAAACTCCCTAGGGCCTCCTGTCTCTTGAGGGTTAGGTGCATCATCCCTGACTGAACCTAGACCAGGAAGTCCTCGGCTGTATATGTATTAGGGGCCTTATATCCGCTGGTGTATGCTGCCTGGTTGATGGTCCAGTGTTTGAGAGATCTCAGGGGTCCAAGTTAATTGAGACTGCTGCTCCTCCTACAGTATCACCCTCCTCCTCAGCTTCTTTCTGCTGTCCCCTAATTCAAACACAGGGTTCATTTCCTTCTGTCCATTGGTTGGGTGCAAATATCTGCATCTTACTCTTTCAGCTGCTACTTTTAAAATATTGTCTTTCAGCCTAATCAAAAATGAGAGTTTATACTGCAAAAGTGTAAGATATATAATTTATACTATTATATGAATCTCTAACCTTCTTCAGGACACTTTCATAATTACAGAAACTGCAAAGTCATCTGTTGTTAGTCACCAACAGTCTTAACCAGCAGTAAACACTACAAATGACAAGAGTAATAATCAAGAAACGTATTGGGAATAACTTATTGGCTAACTTCCCTTTGTTTGGGCTTGAGACATGATCTGCAAGAGTAAATCCATTTAGAGCACTCTAAATCCTATCAAACACATACATGTAAAGGGAAGTACCTTCTGATTTTATTTAGTTATGTCAACACTGTGTCAAACAACCTACTAATCATGTATGTTAATGTCCATAGATAGATACTGTACTTGATCAAAGATGTGCATCTATATACTAAAAAACTACACAACAAATATACTAAACATACTTACCTATATAAATGCACATATTGAAAACATATGTGGATGTATGTTTGTGTGTGGAAGTGTGTGTGGGTTTAAAATTATATATTATATATTTTTCACTCTAAGGCTGGAGGAATACTGCAAAGAAAGGAGCAAAAGAAAATAATAGCTAAAGATAGAAATAAAGACTGTAGAGTGTAATTATGTGGTAAGACAGCCATTCTATTTCTGAACCCAATGCAACAGCACTAGTCTACATTCAGCCTATACAACAATGGGCATGTCAACAGCTACCATGACTAGAGAAAGGTCTTAAGAGATGCTACCTTCTTGAGTTCTTTGTATATATTGGATATTAGCCCTCTGTTGGATGTGGGGTTGGTGAAGATATTTTCCCAATTTGTTGGTTGCCATATTGTCCTTCTGACAGTGTCCTTTGCCTTACAGAAACTTTGGAATTTTATGAGGTCCCATTTGTCAATTCTTGATCTCAGAGCATAAGCTATTGGTGTTCTGTTCAGGAAATTTCCCCCTGTGGCCACATCCTCCAGGGTCATCCCCATTTTCTTTTCTATTAGTTTCAGTGTGTCTGCTTTTATGTGGAGGTCCTTGATCCACTTGGAGTTGAACTTAGTACAAGGTGATAAGAGTGGGTCAATTTGCATTCTTCTGCATGTTGAGCTCCAGTTGCACCAGCACCATTTGTTGAAAAGGCTATCTTGTTTCCACTGGATGGTTGTAGCTCCTTTATCAAAGATCAAGTGACCATAACTCTGTGGGTTCATTTCTG
>BDUI01000034.1:156658-167671 GCA_002335545.1 Apodemus speciosus | reverse complement strand
TATATATATGGAAGATGTTCAGAATAATCTGAGTATCTAAAATAATAAAAAGGAATTTTAGTGTATAGGTATAACAGTGGGCTTTTCCAGCAACACCCCAGTTCATGATTAACGGCTCAGAGGCTTATTTTTATTAAAAAATAACTAGGCAAAATGCTAGGCTTGTTCACACTAGATTGCAACTTAACTTAGCCCATTTACACTGTTCTATGTCAGCCACATGGCTAGTTACCTCTTCTCAGTTTTGAATACACGACTTCTGAGTCTGGCCGCCAGTCTTCCTATCTTCCCATGCTTGAATCTTAGAGTTTCTCTCTCTCTGTTGATGCCCTGCCTTCTAATCCTGCCTCAGCATATTCTCCATCAGATGTTTGCTTCTACACAGTGCACAAGATATTATCTCTACATCTACCTAAGTATGATGAATGTTGCTATGTATATACATTGATAACTAGAGATAAATTGATGACATGGAATTTTAAGATACTCAGTATAATACTGTAGTGCTATTAGCACAAAGCTTCTCATTATGTTACTAGTATATATGTACCAATTTATTAGAAGAAAAATGCAAAGCACTGTTAGTTGTATACTAAAGTGTACTTAGGGGAATCTTTGCCCAAAACAATGACAATAGGAGACAGAGGCACCACTTGAAGAAAGACAAACACACGTGGTGGATTTAATAGATGTCATCATGCAAGGATTAAAGGAAAAATACTACAGAATATAGTGAGAAACGCTAAAGTTTCAGAGGTTTCTGTGATGCRCAGAGGAGAAAAGCACTGATTATTCTTCCAGAGGACACCATTTCATTTCTCAGCACCCCTAGAGCAGCTGTCCACCATCTGCAACTGCACTTAAAGAAGATCCAATGACTTCTTTTGGCCAGGGATCCACATGGTGCACAAACATATGTGCAATAGTAAATGCAGTCATAAAATTAAATAAATTAAGAATAATTTCTTCTCTGTATGTTAAATAAAACCTTAGAATAAGAAAAAATGTAATAATGCACAGAAATAAATAGAGGCTTAAGTCCTATAGAAAGACAGGGATAGTTATTAATAATATACAGTAATGATTAACTGTTTATTTTGAAAGACAAAATAAAAAGTGAATGATTCCTGTTTTATTGACTGTTTAATAAACATTTCTCAAGGAGAGAGTATTCTTAGATATGAAAACTTATATAATTCATTTGAGTAAAATACATATAAATGTATAGAGTTTTAATGTCTATCCTGAAACATCTTATGGGCTAATTTAAAACATTTAATATAGAATATTAATATATTAATATAGAATATTAAGTAGTAATACAAATACAAGAGTATCCTATTAGATTTATTAAAATGAATGTTCAATGTGACAATATGCATCTTGTTAAGTCAACTGTATTTGGCAGCATATAATGATTCTGTTTTAGAGAAAAAAATTCTATACTGAAAAACAAAATTTTAAAGTATAAAACACTGATGATTGATTGATTGATCAATTGAAGTACTTATATATGTTGATCTGGTTAATTTGGAAACATGGTTTAATATTAAAATTTGATATTCAGTAAGAAAACTAAAATATGATTCTGAAATTTGAATGTATAATATATCATATTTCTTTAATTTTGTGTTTACTAACAACTCAAACATATTCAGTTTCTAGAAATGCTAAATATATCTGTTGCATGGGTAAATACTTGAAATAACATTATTATTCCATGTGAATATGTGCTTGAAATGTTATTTCTACATGCATTAAAAATAACATGCTGGAGAACACTTGTTTTTATGTCTTCTCAGATATTTATTTCCTATTTTGAGAAAGGGAAAATAAATAGAATGCTATTAAATGAATCATCTGGGCAAAATACTATCAATAAATCCCTACTGTTCTTGGTGCTGTCTGTAGGATGCTGCTATCAGGGGGCTTCAGATTGGTTAACTGCAAAGTAAAATAAGGATTAAAAATAAATTTAGACTGAGTAGTGTAAATCCATGTCTAACGTGTCTTTGGGGATTCTTGAGGAGCTCTTTTAAACTGATGTAGTTCCTATCTTGTAAGGAAGATATAGTTTGTATAAATTTGTTCTTGATGAAATGATAAATCTAGGGTTGAAATTATAACCACTGCATTGATTGCTATAAGAGATAAACATCTGTGAGGTCATGTCTTAAACTGTGTATCTATTAGGAATCAAATATAGGGAGGGGGCATAAATGTAGTACCCAGAAGGTAGGATTTATTCTCAAAGAAAAAAGAAAGTGGTAGAGAGGTGTTTGTGTGTGTGTGTGTGTGTGTGTGTGTGAGAGAGAGAGAGAGGGGGGGAGAGCAGTGAATGCTAGTTGGTGGGAGAGGAATCTTTCTCCCAGTACCCAGTACTCAAAAGGATATGCCTGCCAGAACCATTTAATGGAGCTGCTAAACAGCTTTGTTAAGGTGTTTATCCCCTAGACACAGTTCTGAGATGTGGCCATTCAGTAATATAGAAAAGAATTCACTGTATGCCAAGCACACAAGACAAGGTTTCCTAGGCAGATAGAGTGCTGTTACTCATCTACATAATCCCCTCACCCTGCTCAAGTAGGTGGAAGGAGGAGACCATGAATCCTGGGCATGTCAATCCTGACAGCTTTATTACAAAGAAGGAGCCACTCAGCTATATGCATTCTGGCGTCGCTCCTGCCAGACTTGTTAGATCTCCCCAATTAAGACAGTCCTCAGGTTTGTAGCTCATTTATTTCTCTCTACAGTAAAACAGAGAAAAAAAGAGGGAAATGATGAAACAGATTTGACTGCGGTAAATCCCAGCCTCAGTTTTGTCAGCTTCTTTTGGCTGCTTGAGAGTGTGGCAGATAAAGAGTTTTTGGAGAGAAAAATAGATTTCCCTTTTCTTTTCATAGATCATCAGCACATGTCCTTTTTCTTGATTCACTAACCCCTTCTTTTCTCATTCAAGCTTAGTGGAAAGTTTACACACACACATACACACACAGACACACACACACATACATAAACACACACATACACACACAGAGACACATATACATTCATTTGTACATGTGCATATACACATGTACAAATGTGCACATACATACCCATATCATATCCTTATATTGTGGGAAGGGTACACAGTAGCTTAATGTTGCTATCTACATCTCTGTCTGTCTTGGTACTTTCATGGTGTTCTGTATAATTCTGGTCATGTGTGCTTGTGGATGGGGTGATACATGGACAAACACAAATTTATAGGCATGTAGAGTTCTTTGCTCACTCTCCCTATTTATGTATTGAGACAGGGATTCTTACTGACTTTGAATTTTATCCATTACCTAGGGTGACTGGGAATTGAGCTTTAGGGCTTCTCTGTGTTAGCTACCATGACAGAAAGGCATTACTAGCCTTTGACTTGTGGGCTGGAGTTCCAAACTCAGGTCTTTATAATTAAGTCACAAGTATTTTGCCCACTGAATCATCACCCTTTTGGCTATAAAGTCATATTTTATTGTGAGTTACTAAAATTCTGGAGGAAATTAACAAAATAAGGACATGAAGAGATACAGCAATTAATTATTATGAATGAAATATGTATACCTAATACCTAGGGAACGATTATATGTTTCCAAATATGCTTCACAACTTATCTTGGAATCATTCTTCTAGGGGTTAGAATCATTCAGTTTATGAACAGGTACTTGGAAAGCCACCATATAGTTCTCAATTATTGTAATTTCCTTCTGTAACCTTAACCGAAAATGTTACTGTTTGAATGAATTTACAATTCCCTGATAGGAAAGTATGGTGAAACATACCCCATTTCTCAAAGGCAGGTTCTGATCATGAGCTGGAGGTGATGTTTAACATCCTTGGACATAGATGAAATATAAATCAAACCTATTTTGAGATTCATCTTATATCAGTCAAAATGGCCAAGATTAAAAAAAATATACAAAACAAAAATCATTCAAACAAATAAGCAACACCACTAACAAAAACACAATAGATGCTGATAAGAACAGGGAAAAGGGCAAACACAGAGTGCTGATAGAAGTTCAAATTGGTGTGAATGCAATGCATTAATTTGAAGTTTCCTCAAAAAGCTGGGACTGTACCTACCACACAATCCAGTTGTACCACCTATTGGAATACACCCATAGGTCTCCTAAGTATTACTAAAGAATAGTTGCTCAATCATTTTCTTTTTTTATTATATTCTTTATTTACATTTCAAATGGTGTACCCTTTCCTGGTTTCTCCCCTGAAACTCCCCTAACCCATTCCCCCCTCCCCTGCTCAACAATCCACCCATTCCGTCTTCCCTGTCCTGGTATATTCCTATACTGGGGCATCTAGCCTTCTCAGAACCAAGGGGCTCTCTTCCCTTTGATATCCAACATGGCCATTGTCTGCTGCATATGCATCTGGAACAATGGGTCCCTCCATGTGTATTCTTTGGTTGATGGTTTAGTCCCTGGGAGCTCTGGGGGTACTGGGTGGTTCATATTTTTGTTCCTAATATGAGGCTGCAAACCCCTTAAGCTTCTTGGGTCCTTTCTCTAGCCCCTCCATTGAAGACACTGTGCTCACTTCAATAGTTGGCTGAGAGTGTCCCCCTCTGTATTTGTCATGCACTAGCAGAGCCTCCCAGGTGACAGCTATATCAAGATCCTGTCAGCAAGCACTTGTTGGCATCCACAATAGTGTCTGGGTTTTGTAACTGTATATGAGATGGATCCCTATGTGGGGCAGTTTCTGGATGGTCTTTCCCTCAGTCTCTGCTCCACACCTTGTCTCTGTATCTCCTCCTGTGGGTATTTTGTTCCCCCTTCTAAGAAGGACCAAAGTATCTATACTTTGTTCTCCCTTGTTCTAGAGCTTCATTTGGTCTGTGAATTGTATCTTGGTTATTCCAAGCTTCTGGGCTAATATCAACTTATCAGTGAGTGCATACCATGTGTATTCTTTTGTGATTGGGTTACCTCACTCAGGATGATATTTTCTAGTTCAATCCATTTGACTAAGAATTTCATGAATTCATTGTTTTTAATTGCTGAGAAGTATTCCATTTTGTAAATGTACCACATTTTCTGAATCCATTCCTCTGTTGAGGGACATCTGGGTTCTTTTCAGCTTCTGGCTACTATAAATAAGGCTGTTTTGAACAAAGTGGAACATGTGTCCTTATTGCATGCTGGAAAATCCTCTGGGTATATGCCCAGAAGTGGTATACCAGGGTCCTCCTGTAGTATAATGCCCAATTTTCTGAGGAACCGCCAAACTGATTTCCAGAGTAGTTGTACCAGCTTGCAATTCCATCAGCAATGGAGGAGTATTCCTCTTTCTCCACATCTTCTCTGATGCATCTGCATCAGCATCTCCTGAGTTTTTGATCTTAGCCATTCTGACTGGTGTGAGGTGAAATCTCAGGGCTGTTTTGATTTGCATTTCCCTGATGACTAAGGATGATGAACCTTTCTTTAGGTGCTTCTCAGACATTTGATATTCCTCAGTTGAAAATTCTTTGTTTAGCTCTGTACCCCATTTTAATAGGATTATTTGTTTCTCTGGAAGCCAACTTCTTCAGTTCTTTGCATATATTGAATATTAGCCCCCTGTCAGATAAACGGTCTTGTTAGACACAAAATGGAGGAGAGGCCCTTGGTCCTGGAAAGACTTGATGCTGTAGTGTGGAGGAATACCAGGACAGGGAAGTGGGGGAGGGTTGAGTGGGTAAGGGGAGATGGCTTAAGCGATTTTCTGGGGAGGGAGGAACCAGGAAAGAGGACAACATTTGAAATGTAAATAAAAATTATACCAAAAAAAAGGAATGTATGGATTTGCATTCTTCTGCATACTAACTACCAGTTGAACCAGCACCATTTGTTGGAAAGACTATCTTTCTCCACTGGATGGTTTTAGCAACTTTGTCAAAGATCAAGTGACAATAGATGTGTGAATTCATTTCTGGGTCTTCAATTCTATTCCACTAATCTACCTGCCTGTCCCTATACCAATAACATGCAATTTTTATCACTATTGCTCTATATTACTGCTTGAGGTCTGGGATCCTGATTCCCCAAGAAGTTCTTTTATTGTTGAGAAGAGTTTTTAGCTTTCTTGGCTTTTTTTGTTATTCCAAATGAATTTGAGAATTGCTCTTTCTAACTCTATGATGAATTGAATTGTAATTTCGATGGGGATTGCATTGAATCTGTGGATTGCTCTCAGCAAGACAGCCATTTTACTATATTAATCCTGCAAACCCATGAGCATAAGAGATCTTTCTATTCTCTGAGATTTTCTATTTATTTTTTTCAGAGACTTGAAGTTCTTGTTATATAGATCTTTCACTTGCGTGATTAGGTCACACCAAGTATGTAATATCATTTGTTACTATTGTGAAGGATGTTGTTTCCCTAATTTCTTTCTCAGCTTGTTTATCCTTTGAGTAGAGGAAGGCTACTGATTTGTTTGAGTTAAATTTGTATCCAACCACTTTGCTGAAGTCATTTATTAAGTTTAGAGTTCTCTGGTGGAATTTTTGGGATCAATTAAGTATACAATCATATCATCTGCAAATAGTGATAGTTTAAGTTCTTCCTTTCAAATTTGTATCCCTTTGACATCCCTTTGTTGTCTAATTGCTCAAGCTAGAACTTCAAGTACTATATTGAATAGATTGTGAGAGAGAAGTCAGCTTTGTCTAGACCCTGATTTTAGTGGTAATAGTTCAAGTTTCTTTCCATTTAGTTTGATGTTGGCTACTGGTGTGATGTATATTGCTTCTACTATATTTATGTATGGGCCATGAATTCCTGATCTTTCCAAGACTTTTAACATGAAGGATTGCTGAATTTTGTCAAATGCTCTTTCAGCATTTAATGAAATGACCTTATGTTTTTCTTTGAGATTGATTATGTATTGGATTACACTGATGGATTTCCATATATTGAACCATCCCTTCATTCCTGGGATAAAGCCTACTTGATTGTAGTGAATGATCATTTTGATGTGTTATTGGATTCAGTTGGCAAGAATTTTATTGAGTATTTTTGCATAAAATTTCATAAGGGAAATTGATCTGAAGTTCTCTGTTATTGGTCTTTGTGTGGTTTAGGTATAAACGTAATTGTGGCTTCATAGAACGAATTGGATACTGTTCCTTCTGTTTCTATTTTGTAGAATAGTTTGAAGAGTATTGGTGTTAGGTCTTCTTTGAAGGTCTGATACAATTTTTCACTAACCCTCTCTGGTCCTGCGCTTTTTTTTTTTTGGCTGGGAGACTATTAATGAATCCTTCTATTTTTTTAGGGGTTGTGGGACTATTTGGATTGTTTATCTGATCCTGTTCTAACTTTGGGACCTAGTTTGGGTCTAGAAAATTGTCCAGTTCATTCAGATTTTCCCATTTTGTTGAGTATAATCTTTTGTAATAAGATCTGATGATTTTTTGAATTTCCACTGTTTCTGTTCTTATATCTCCCTTTTCATTTCTGATTTTCTTAATTTGGATATTGTCTCTATGCTCTCTGCTTAGTCTGGCTAAGGGTTTATCTCTATTGTTGGTTTTCTCAAAGAACCAGCTCCTGGTTTTGTTGATTTTTTTGTATATGTTTTCTCTATTTGGTTGATTTCAGCCCTGAATTTGATTATTTTCTGCAATCTACTCCTCTTGGGTGTATTTGCTTCTTTTAGTTATAGATCTTTCAGGTGTATTGTCATGTTGCTAGTGTAATCTCTTTCCAGCTTCTTTTTGGAGGCACCTATAGATATGAGTTTTCCTCTTAGTACTGCTTTCATTGTGTCCCATAAATTTTGGCATGATGTATCTTCATTTTCATTAAATTCTAAGAAGTCTTTAATTTCTCTATTTCCTATTTGACCAAATTATCATTGAGTAGAGTGTTGTTCAGCTTCCATGTATATGTGTGTTTCTGTTGTTTTTGTTGCCATTTAAGACCAGACTTAGTATGTGATGATCTGATAGGGTGCATGGTATTATTTCAATCTTCTAGTATCTGTTGAGGCCTGATTTGTGAGCAATTATATGGTCAGTTTTGGCAATGGTACCATGAGGTGTTGAGAAGAAGGTATATTCCTTTGCTTTAGGATGAAATGTTCAAAAAATATGTTAGATCCATTTGGTTCAGAACTTCTGTTAGTTTCAATGTGTCTCTGTTTTGTTTCTGTTTCCATGATCTGTCTATTGTTGAGAGTGGGGAGTTGAAGTCTCCCACGATTATTTTGATGTGTGCTTTGAGCTTCAGTAAAGTTTCTTTTATGAATGTGCATGTCCTTGCATTTGGAGTATAGATGTTCAGAACTGAGATTTCATCTTCGTAGATTTGTTCCTTTGATGAATATGAATTGTCCTTCCTTATCCTTTTTGATAAGTGTAGGTCGAAAGTAGATTTTATTCAATATTAGAATGTCTACTTTGCTTGGAAAATTGTTTTCCTACCTTTTACTATGAGGTAGTGTCTGACTTTGTCACTGAGATGGATTTCCTGTTTGCAGCAAAATTCTAGGCCCTGCTTATGTATCCAGTCTGTTAGTCAATGTCTTTTTATTGGGGAATTGAATCCATTGATGTTAGGAAATATTAAGGAAAAGTGATTGTTAATTACTGTTATTTTTGTTGTTAGAGGTAGAATTCAGATTGTTTAGCTATCTTCCTTAGGGTTTCTTGAAAGATTACTTTCTTGCTTTTTCTAGGGTATTATTTCCATGCTTGTGTTGGCGTTTTCCATCTAATATCCTCTGTAGGGTTGGATTTGTGGAAAGATATTGTATACATTTGATTTTGTCAAGGAATGTTTTGTTTTCTCTGTCTATGGTAATTGAAAGTTTTTCTGGGTATCTTTGCCTAGGCTGCCATTTATGTTCTCATAGGGTCTGTATGACATCTGCCCAGGATCTTCTAGTTTCTTATGAGAAGTTTGATATTATTCTCATAGGTTTGTCTTTATATGTTACTTGACCTTTACTCTAACTTATTTTTTTATATTTTATTTTTTTATTTTTTATTTTCTATATTCTTTGTTTAGATTTCAAATGCTTTCCCCTTTCCCAGTCCTCCCCCTCACCATATGTCCCATAATTCTTCTTCTCTCTGCCCAATCTCCAATCACCCACTCCACCCCAGTTCTTTGTTCTAGTACTCCCCTACTATACTGGATCAAGTCTTTTCAGGACCAGGGCCCTCTCCTTCCTTCTTCTTGGGAATCATATGATTTTCTAATTATGACTTGCATATTCATAGCTTCTGGGTGAATTAATATCCACTTATCAGTGATTGCATTTCATGTGTATTCTTTTGTGATTGGGTTAGCTCACTTAGGATGATATTTTCCAGTTCTAACTATTTGCCTACAAATTTCATGAATTCATTATTTTTAATTGCTGAGTAGTATTCCATTGAATAAGCATACCACATTTTCTTTATCCATTCCTCGATTGAGGGACATCTGGGTTCTTTCCAGGTTCTGGCTATTATAAATAAGGATGCTATGAACACAGTGGAGCATGTGTCTTTGTTGCATTTAGGGGAATGCTCTGGGTATATGCCCAGGAGTGGTATGACAGGGTCCTCTGGAAGTGTCATGCCTAATTTTCTTAGGAACTGCCAGACTGATTTCCAGAGTGGTTGTAGCTTCTTGCAATCCCACCAACAGTGGAGGAGTGTTCCTCTTTCTCCACATTCTCACCAGCATCTGCTATCTCTTGAGTTTTTAATCTCAGCCATTCTATCCAGTGTGAGGTAGAATCTCAGGGTTGTTTTTATTTGCATTTCCCTGATGACTAGTGACATTGTACATCTCTTAAGGTATTTCTCAGGCATCCGCATTTCTTCAGGTGAAAATTCTTTGTTTAGCTCTGTACCCCATTTTTAATAGGGTTATTTGGTTCTCTGGGGTCTAATTTCTTGAGTTCTTTGTATATATTGGATATTAACCCTCTGTCGGATGTGGGGTTGGTGAAGATCTTTTCCCAATTAGTTGGTTGCTGTTTTGTCCTTCTGACAGTGTCCTTTGCTTTACAAAACTTTGTAGTTTTACGAGGTCTCATTTGTCAATTCTTGATCTTATAGCATAAGCTACTGGTGTTCTGTTCAGGAAATTTTCCCCTGTGCCCATGTCCTCCAGGATCTTCCCCAGTTTCTTTTCTGTTAGTTTCAGTGTATCCGGTTTTATATGGAGGTCCTTGATCCACTTGGAGTTGATCTTAGTACAAGGAGATAAGAGTGGATCAATTCTCACTCTTCTGCATGCTGACCTCCAGTTGAACCAGCACCATTTGTTGAAGAGGCTATCTTTTTTCCCCTGGATTGTTGTAGCTCCTTTATCAAAGATCAAGTGACCATAATTCTGTGGGTTCATTTCCAGGTCTTCAATTCTATTCCATTGATCTACTTGCCTGTCACATTACCAATACCATGCAGTTTTTAACACCATTGCTCTGTAGTACTGCTTGATGTCTGGGATATTGATTCCCACAGAAGTCCTTTTATTGTTGAGAAAAGTTTTAGCTATCCTGGATTTTTTGTTATTCCAGATGAATTTGAGAATTGCTCTTTCTAAGTCCATGAAGAATTGATTTGGGATTTTGTTTGGGATTGCATTGAATCTGTAGATTGCTTTCGGCAAGATGGCCATTTTTAGTATAATAATCCTGCCAATCCAAGAGCATGAAATATTTTTCTATCTTCTGAGGTCTTCTTCGATTTCTTTCTTCAAAGACTTGAAGTTCCTGTCATATAGATCTTTTACTTGTTTGGTTAGAGTCACGCCAAGTTATTTTATATTGTTTGTGGCTATTGTGAAGGGTATTATTTCCCTAACTTCTTTTTCAGCCTGCTTATCCTTTGAGTATAGGAAGACTACTGATTTGCTTGAGTTGATTTTATAACCAGTCACTTTGCTGAAGTTGTTTATCAGCTGTAGGAGTTCTCCGGTGGAGTTTTTTGGGTCACTTAAGTATACTTTCATATCATCTGCAAATAGTGATAGTTTG
>BDUI01000034.1:128790-156079 GCA_002335545.1 Apodemus speciosus | reverse complement strand
ACACACACACACACACACACACACACACACACACACACACACACACACACACACACAGCAGGGGAGAGATGAAGAGGTCCAGTGGGAGGAGGAAGGTGAACAAAATGGAATGAAGATAAAATATTATTTTCTATTATACATGTAGGTAAAACTTTTTCCAAATTAAGAAAATTGATTAGTATAAATGTCACAATGCTCCATGAATTTATGCTTTTTTTCCCTCTGTCCTTTTCCATCATCCCTCTGTCACTCAGTCTTGCATGCTTCCCCACTCTCTTTTTTTCCCTTTCCCCTTTCCTTGTCTATCTCTGCTTCTTTTAACTTTTGAGTTAAAAATTTAAATATTCTTAAAGTTATGTGAGTATTAAAATGAGCTACTTTAAAGTAGACAACATAAATCTTATTCATGGTTTTTGACCTTCATGAATGCTACAATTCCTATCAAATGATTTCTTACATCACAAAAAATATTTAATTATCATCAGTGTTCCTCATGATACAAATAAGAACATTTTTTGTGTGTGCTATATTAAACACGAACAAAACTTCAGAGAGAAAAAAACTTTGGCTTCTCCTACATGTGGATTTATGCTTAGTTTGGAACATGGACCTATGACACTGCAATGAAATAGGGCTTTTTACTATTATTATTCATTTCAAGCTTTAGTTCTGAATATTTGTGTAGGAATAAAGTTGACTAGAAATTTCCAAATTATATTTTGCAATGCTTTCAAATTTAGGAAGTGCCTGGAGTTTACTTTACATGTATTATATAACAAAGTGTTATTCTCAAAAATTTATTTATAATCAGGCACTTATTAAAGTATTACCAAATTCCGTCCATCAGTTTGGTTCTGCCGACCTGATCTATGCCTAATCTTTTGTAGTAGGTTTTGTGAACATACTCTTGACTAGCCTTGTGGTCCTCAGTAATTAACCTTTGTTTTCTCCAAAGTCCATCTTTTTAATCTTCCTAAATGCCATTTGGTAGATGCCAGATACAGCTGTTGTCCCCCAGTGTCTCCCAGTCTCAGTGTGGCCAAGCTTGCCTTATCTCTCCCATGTGCATAAGGAGATTTGCAGCTTCCATGGTTATTATCTCTGCCCACCAGCACAGCAGAGTGGAGCAAGACTCTCTAGAGTAAAACCCTCTGCTAGGCCATCTGTTCATATAGGACAGTTTAAAATATTATTTGCATTTACTGTATCCCATGGGAAATGCAATAAAATTCCCTCTTGGGCAAATCTACGACATGGATATTAGCACTGAATTTTTAAAGCCAACTTTTGTTTTTAATGGAGGATAATGTAACACCCATTAACTCAACTGTGAACATATTTCAGAACCTTAATCTCATCCCTAATTGTCATCTACATTCAAAAATATTAATAAAACCAGACTACAAAATCAAAGGCCAAAACAGATCTATAGGTGCCTCTACAAGACATCATATCAGTGTCTTTTGGTTTGTTTATTTTACTTAATGGAGCTATTGTTGGCAAATCCCAAAAGAGAGATGTGCATTTATCTCAAGGTTGTCATTGCTTTATTAATTCTAGGAGGTATCTGAGGTTTGCAAGTTGAAAAATAAATGTGTTAGTAAAATACTTAACTAATGGCTATGGAGCTTAGGAAGGTTTCAATGCAGAATCAGATCAAGAGATTATTCAGAACAGTCTTTAAAGGAGAAATTTTGTACTATTCATTTGATCAGTTTTTGTTCACAATGTGTAAGAGTTCTGTGATATTGGCCCATGGCCCATACACAAATGATGAAATTATTTAACTTGCTGTTCTTCATAAAACATTCCAAGTCCTTAAAATGTGATGTGTCTCTAACATACAAGGCTCATTTAGTCACAGATAACTGTATTATGGGAGAAAATAAGTCATATCTATTGACCTATTGACCTATTTAAGATATTTCAGAAGAAAAAAATATTTATCTAGTTGAACCTGTGCTGATTATAACAACCTCTGCATAGAATTAATTTAAATATATTTTATAGTTGAAATCATGCCTAAATTTCATAGCTTACTTAATCTTTTCCAAGTTCCTAAAGTTCCTAAAATTAAATCTTATGCTTGTTACTATGAGTTTTACCATTCAAAATTAAATTATCAATTTACTCTCATAATACATGTTTGTTTTAGGAAAATAGACATAGAAGAAAGAAGAATATAGTGAAAACGTGTTTTTATTTTAGGATCAGACATTTAGCTTAGGTAAGTTTTTTTTGTACCTATATTTGCTTACAGAAAATTCAAAATTCCAGTAGACCAAAATGGTTTTTGAAATATTTGATTACATTGCATATGAAGTAATTTGACTGTGAATTATTAAGTTTTACTTAAATTAGTACAAGATAAATATGCCTAAAGAAATGCAATGAGAAGGAGAAAAAAATCAAGTCTTCAAGACAAGGAATTTTATTTCTGATGAGTGGTTTAAATATTAATTTAAAATATTTTTATGATGATATTTATGAAGGTAGAATTATTTCAGTTTTCACAAGTATATCTCTGTCGATAATTCCATGTACCTATATTTTTCTGAAGAGGTCATTAGTGCCAAGAATCTTTACATTTTTCATATTTGGTTTTTCATAATTTTATTATCATTTGTAGGCTTTGGTATTTGGCACACTGTGAGACTTATTCATAATAAAATGGATTATTACAATTGGGTTTATTAAGCATATTGCACGTGAATGAAATTAGTTATTATGATGTTTTGATAGCTTCTTTAAAAAAGGCATGAGTATATGTATGTGTGTATGTGAGATTGAAATTATGTGTATGTGTATCTATGTATACCAGGTGTGTATGTATTATTGCTTGTATATGTGCTTTTGTGTATTATTGTTGATGTATATATCATTTATTTATTATTATTAGTTGTCAGTGTGTCACACTTGGAAGAATGTCAGCTTAAGAATTCATCAAGGAATGGCCAGCTCAATATGGGTAATTCCACAACACAAAGATGGCTGTATTAGCAAAGTAGCACAACAAAACAGGAAGGAATCCAAATGAGTTAAAACACTGGTCTTTCCTTATCTCTTCCTTTAATTTCTGCCTCAACTTCTTTTTAATTTTTCTTTGTTTCATGGTTATCCACTATATGCTTGCTAACTTCTAACACATTTATTTAAAAATGCAGTATTACTGTGTTTTGTAGGGCAAGATATTCTTCTTTGGAGAACAATGTTTCCTCAAACTATTTTTAGAGAGAAATCTAGTACCTGGCTTACTCTTTCTTCTTTGAAAGTCAAAATTATTCTCTAATTTGTTTTCAAAATTTCTTTATTCTTGACAAGTGATCTGCTAAAAAAATGCAGATACCCATTGTGTATTAGCAATAAGTTTTATTATAATTTCTTGTTGCTCACAATCAGTAGCTTGAGGTTATAATTAATTTTAAAGTGACTATTGTTGTTGAATTTTCATATATAAAATCATTTACTATTATTATATTTGGAACAATTCCCTATGCTCAATACATTTCTTCATGTGTATAAGGCTTTAGACCTGACCACTTAATAGTGTATGAATAAGCAAAGAAAGGATCTATTGGAAAGGCTTATTCTCCCTTTTCCAGAAGTCATTAGTTGCCTACAGTCTTTTGTCTGTGCCTGGGGATTTCTTATCATTGCTATTAATATGTTTATTGATAATGTCATTTCTCACATCTCATTTATGTAGCCATTCTTAAGAGAGACAGTCTTAACTATGATTTCCTAGTATTCTTAGTCTAACAATCATTCTGTTCCTTCTTCCATTGTCCCCTGAGCCACAGATACAGGAGCTGTGGTGCAAATGCATCCAGTGAAACTGGGCTCCCCATGATCCATTGATCTCTGTAATGTGTCCAGTTTTGGTTTCCTTTAATGGTTTCCATTTACTGTAGAGTGTTACCTTCTTTGATGAAGGTGATAGCTACACTTATATGCAGATATAAAATAAGTCTTAGAATGTAATTAAGGAATTATGCTAGTCTAGCAAAGCAGAAGTAATTGATACTCTGCTAGGATGCATGACTTCATTAACCCTAGGGAGTTGACTAGGTTTCTAATAACAGACATAAAATCCCTCATGGTGAGTAAGTAGGTATTAAGTTCAATTAGAGAGTTGGTTATCACCAAGATGTGAATGCCACTAATGCTTTTTTTGGGTGTATTCTTAAGCCAGTCATTGTTGTTATTCATACACATCACAGTTGGGTAGGACAATTGATTGCTTTTCTTCATTGTCATCTTGCAAAGTACTTTATATTAATATGGAAAATAGAACACAGGATATAGGCTTTCAATTTTGATTCATCTTGAATAATACAAGTCCTGTGTCTAAGGTGTGCAGTGTCTTCAGCAATGGCTTAATTTTAAGGTATGTCCAAGGACAACAGAAAAAGCCTATATTATTTTAACATATTTAACATGAAAGGAAGCTTTTCATGCCCAATACTAGAATTTTCATATATCTATGTCTCTTGTTTAGAGGGTTGTATCAGCCGAAATGGCATACCTTGGTTCAAGTTCATCATCTATCTCTCTCTCTCTCTCTCTCTCTCTCTCTCTCTCTCTCTCTCTCTCTCTTTCTCGTCTCTCTCTCTCCACAGTTATACATGTATATGTGTATACATGTGTGTATATATCATATATATTATATGTGTACTTTTGTATATGTAAGTATATATGTATAAATATGTATGTATATACAAATATTTGTATATACACATATGTGTGTGTGTTGTACTTGATTCTTCTTCCATCCTCTCAATTTCTGTTTCTGTCCCTCTTCAATCCCCAGTTGGATTCTCTTTCCTATATTTCCAATTCTTTTTCTATGCAATATTTTCTATCATAAAATGTGAAAACCATTGCCAAACAATATACTTCCCAGAAACCATGATGTTATCATTGTATCTGATAATCAAATACTGGTTCCTTGGCACCTAATTCAAGGGAATAGGATGTAAGTTATAAATGTAATTACATGTACCTAACTGGTCTCAAGATTATTAACATCTTGATACGGAGTTTTCTTCATTTTGATAATTTGTTTTAAATTTATCTATATATCATACATATAGTTACTTCCTGCTGATTATGTTCTTTTGTTCTTTCCTAAAAAATTAACTAAAATTACATTTACTGGAATCTTGTGAAGGGTGTTCTCTTTATACATTCTTCAGAATATAAATATAACACATGTATATGATTTTCTATATTTTTTTCTGCATCCAATCATGGAAATAGTATTCATGTTAAGGGAAAAATTAGAATGATATTATATGTACATTGATGTTTCAAATGACCTGTGAAATAGTTATCATCAGGCTACCAATACCAAAATCAACTGAACCAAAAAAGGTAATTTTAAGCCAAGGACCCAGGTGCATAAGTATTATTTTAAATGGCCTCTGGAATTCACATATATGTGTGTGTGTGTATGTGTATATGTGTGTGTAACACATATGTATATGTTTAGTAGTTCTCATATATATATGTACATAAATATACACACATATATATATAATCCATGTGTGTATTGTTTGTACTATAGAAACTTTTTTATTTAATAATTTTAGGGACCCTCACACATGACCACAGAATCTATATTACCCAGTCACTTAACATCAACCCGTCCTAACTTTGTCTACATCCACTTCAAAATTTATGATCTCTTGTTTAATTACTATTATTACTTGTAAGTATATTGTAGTTCTTCTTGCTTTGGTGAGTGCATGTGGAATTTTCCCTCCCTACATTCTCATGTTAACTGGCATTGTCAGTATACTTTCTTGTTCAACTTTCCAGTTATATGTCTCAGAGCAGTCGTTGTAGTCTTCTAGCTTTTACAAACCTTACACTCCTCTCTGCCATGATTTTCCCTGATATTTCAGTATACAAGATGTATTGCAGATGGATTAATTCATGTTGTGTGCACTATAGTTAATCATTCCCTTTATTTTTGTATGGGGTTGTCAATCATTGCAAAAGTTCTCATGTATTGTTATTTTTCATTTACTTTCTTTTATTTTTATTTTTGGAACACCTAAGCAGTAACCAAAATATTGAAACATTTATATTTATATCTCAATATAGATAAATGCTGCTATAAATATCTTTTCAGAGATAAATATTATTCTTTAAATATTTATTTTGTTGTTAATTATGTTTCTGTACGAGCATGTGTGAAGGTGTCTATAGAGTTTCTAAGGCTACAGATGTCCCCAGGATTGTAGTTGCAGAGAGTTCTTGATTGAATAATTTGGGTGGTTAAAGTAAACTCTGATCTTTCTTGGACACAACTCTGGTTCCTACAAGACTAGTACATGTTTTGAATCTCTAGACTACCTCTATAGTCCCACAGAGATAAGCATTTGTATAACAGACATTTTTTATTCTATTATAATTTATTTCAACACAGGCATTGTCCTAGATTGTAAGCTACAAAAGTTAAACCCTGTTTATTTTGGTTCTCTCAAAAAATTCAACTAAATGAGAGACAAGTAAAGCATATAGCACAATCAGTATGTTCACTGCAGACGCTAATTTTCATAAAGGTTGCATTAGTATAATTATAGCTAACGTGGATATCTAGAGAGGGAAGAAAGTTTTATGGGAGTGTTACTTTTAGTGTAAAGTAAATGTGACTAAGCTGGCTCTGGTTTTAGGAAAGTGATAAGGGTTTCTTGTAGCACAATGACAAGCATTAAGAGTGAAGCTAGGATTGCTAAATTCAAGGGTAATATATTTCATGTGGAGAATCACTTTGATATACAATTAACCAGATCTCAAATCCAATCAGAAACTTGGTTCCTCCCATGATGTTTGTGTCATCATTGTAGCAATGGGCATATATTGACAGGTCATTCTTATTGTGGTGTTCAAAGTTCACCAACTGATAATGTTGATGCATCCATTTCTCCTCTTGTAATGTACTAAATGGACATAGTATTAAACCAAATACTAATGAGCTATTTTTGAAAAAATAGTCTAGTGCGTTTCTCAGTACTCATCAGACTATCATCTATTTGCAGTAGATAGCAATGAACACAATTTCCACCTTGAGCTCTCTCCCTGACATCCTTATTGTTTAATAGATTATAAGCTTACCCAAATCTACAGCTAACTAGAGGCTACAGAGAGAAGCTTTTGTAGAACACTTCCTTTTACTGACTGAATATAAATAGATGCACTTTAGAATGTGCAATGGTTTTAGTTGTTAAGAACATTAAATGCAATCTTGACAAATGAAGACAAATTCTGATACCGTTGAGATGCTTTGGGATTCTGTGCTACTGTTTAAGGGTTCCTGGTGCTGCATTTGGACAGTAGCAGAATCTTGTGCAAACTCCAAATGGAGATGCAGCAAAACACATAAGTTGACTTAAGAACTGTGCAGAGGAACTAAAAGTCAAGGCAATACTCAGTTTTGCTGAAAGAAGCCACCCCAGGAAGGAATTTAGCATCTAGGATTTCTAGACTGGCAGCACTCCCAGTGTTCACATCCTGACTTCGTCCTCTGTGTTCCATTTGGCAAAGCAAGTGACTGTGTCTCCACCATCTATAATAACAGTACAACCTCTAGAGGTGGCTTTTACCTCATCTATATTTCATACTGCTCTCAGTATCACAATGAAAGCTCCACCAGCCAGGCCACAATAATTTGGTTAGTCCTGGCATTACCATCAAAGTTGTCAGCAGTGACGAAGTCTATATGTAAAGAAACCATCACTCTTGGCTTTGGACATAAGATCCTTGACAATCTTGGATACTTTTCATCATAAAGAGATGTACTAATCTCCCTGTTGTTGAGCACCTTAAGGAAGACAAAAGAAATTCTACCACCAAAAATCATCTCATTGACTCTGTCATGATATTGTTCAGCTGGATCTTCTCTGCAACTTAGATTCTTCCAGGATAGCAAGGAAGGATCCTCCTGTGTATTCTACAAAGCCTTGGAAAAGTAGTTCAGCTCATTCTTATTAAAAATTCTACTATCCTTTTGTGTCAGGTTCATACTCACCATGGAGATGTGGGCTCATCTCCATCATTTACATAGTCATCCTCTAGTTTGAACAGTGAGGCTTAGAAAGCATTGATTGTGTTTGGTTCATGTTTAACCTTGTTCCCAGAAGTCTCCTTTCCCTTCCTTCCTTCCTCTRTATTAAAGTGGAAGTTCTCCAACAGGATGACAGTTTCCACTGATGGGTTGGCACCATTACTCTCTTATGCACCCACAAGAACTGAACATCTTTGTACCTCAAAGATTTCAGTTCTGCAGCAACGAGATATAAGGAATACTCGTCTTGCATGGGAACGTGATAAGCCAGCCTAGAACTTCTGACTTGGCTCTGTTGTCCACACAGAGTTTGATGCTTTGAGCAGCAGCCTTGATCTTTTGATTACTTGATATCTTTTTGTTCTTAGTAGGGACATTGAAGACCACCCTCAACGAAACTCACTTCTTCTTCATGTCCAGCTTGTCCAAAGTCAGATTTGTAGAAAATGACATTTTGACAACAACATAGGGTCAAGAGGCCCAGAGCTGAGGGAGACATCTTGAAATTTTAAACAGTTTCTCATGGGCCTGGTATTCTCCAAATAGTCTATTTTGGCTAGTCAGAGAATTGCGGGATCCTTGCGTACTGTGTTTTATTTGTGGGTACTGGAATTTCAAAAGAATGACATCACACTTAAAATTTCTTTCCTTCCTTTCTTTCTTCTTCCTTACTTCTTCTTTCCTTCCATGCTTTGTCCTTCCTTTCTTCTTTTCTTTCTTTCTTTCTTTCTTTCTTTCTTTCTTTCTTTCTTTCTTTTCTGAGCATGCTGAGGATTAATCTGTTCTTCATGCTTGCATTAAAACTTACTCTATTGATTCGGCTGTATCCTAGCCTCCCAATTGAAGTTTTAGCAACACATTATAAATTTATTTTCCACATTAAATAGCCAAAATAAATATATAACAAAATCTCAGAAAAATCTGGCATTATTTAAAATAATAAAACGGGGACATTGCTTCCAAGGATTCCCAATCAATGAAAATAAGGACAAAGACATAATTTTTATAGCACTAAGTTATTTACACTGTGCCCCTCTTCACTGTTGACAGGAGCCCAATGTATTTACAAAGTGCAGATGCATATCTTGTATGGAAATTGTGTATTCTTACATGCATCTTTTCAGTGGGCTTAAAATCCAGGGTCTTTTCTTTTTCTGCCCAAGTACAATAAAGGAAAAAATATCACCATAAACAGAAATAAAAACTAATTATCAATGATTTAGAAAATTATTGCCCGTCTTCAGATTCTCATCCTGCTCCAGGAAATAAATAGACAGTCCCCACTAGTGGCTTTTCTAAGGCTTTAACATTCAGAAACATCCCACTAGTGCACACTAAAGAAAATGGAAAGCAAATGCCATGCCAATATTAGACATTTGCAGTTCCGTCTCCCTTTCCAACTCTCATCACACTCAGACACCAGGGACTGAAACAACATCATTTTAAACTTAAAAGTAAATTTTGTCATGTGAAAATTGCAGATGAAATAAATCCTAGCTAACCATGCCCTTTTCTCTCAGGGAAAAAAAAGTAAACTGGATTATAAGGATCAAATTGCTCCACTGCTTTGAGACATGTTCAAATATTCAGTTATGCACTGTGCATTTTCAAGTTACGTATTCCTATTTCAAAAAACACTTTTGGTTTTGCCATGCACTAAGGCTAGATAAACAGATTCTCTGCAATGTAAGCTCTACTTAAGAGATATTAAAGCCAAAACACGTGCACTTGTAAGCCAACAAATGCAAAGGTAAATTTTCCTCTTGGTGTTTAAAGTATCCTGCTGGGAAAGAACACTCATTCCCAAACGCTGGGAAAGGGATCAAACAATGGTTAACATGCCCAGAAAATTGTGTCTGTTTATCTCCTGCTTGACAATCAAATTCAGATATTTGAGTTTTAATGAAAACTTGCCTAACACAACACACACACACACACACACACACACACACACACACACACACACACACACGAATCAGGAGCAGAAAACAGATAAAAGCACTGTTTATATTCACTGAAAAATATTTTTAAATGTTTTGTGTACGTGTGCTGGTTGCATGCATATATGAGTGCAAATGTGAGTGTGCCAATTACTGTATGTGATGGTCAGAAGGGAATTTTATGTAGTTTATTCTCTTTTTTTTTACCTTTGTCTGGGTTTTAGAAACCAAACACACATAGTCAGGCTTGCATGGACAAGAACTTTCATGTGGTAAGCCCTCTTGCTAGCCCTGTTGGTATTTCTTACAAGGAAGTGGCATTTGTGTTTGGTGGTGTGTTCAGTATTTTGTGATTCATCAGAATGACAAGGTGCCAGCAGCATTGTCTTATAGATTGTCTCAATTTCACAAATATATGACTTTTAATGATGCTCACAGCAACATAATGAAATATAATTCTGAGAGTATGATATTTCCTCTTTTAAAATGAACAATTTACTTGTTTATATTTACATAGAATTTACTGTATTCAAATAATTTCAAATCCCTCAATGTTATCAATTTAAAAATATATCCATATTCTTAAAATGAAATATTGTGTAAATTATGACCTCAAATCCTTTGATCTTAGCTTTAGGACACTGTACATTGTCCCAAAATATAGATAAAGATATAATTTATCTCTTTTGTAATCTTAAAATAAGTAGAAGCCAAAAGTATGTTGTATGCTTTGACTTCCATATTTTTCCTAGAACATATTTAGTCAAAATTCATCCATGTTATACAATTACCAATATTTCATTTTTTGATAAATCATTTCCTGGTGCTTGTGTGAGTCAACATCTTGTTTACCTCTTCTCCAGACATTAGGATGTGAGTTTTTTCTCAACTTTAGGGTACTGAAAGAAATGTTATTATGAATATTATTTATCACTTGATCTTTATACATGATTGTCTTTCTTTTGAATACATCTTCAACAAAACAGTTAGTTTAAAGCTGGTAACATAATGTCTCACATTTAATAAGGTGATGTTTTATGAACTGGTTGCCTACTTAGCAGAGGTGTAATCTTAACAGAGCTATCTAAAGTTTCCAATCTTTCCCAATATTCAGTAGCAGATCTTGTTAACATCTTGAAAATGTCAATCTTAATGGCTAATGGTTATAAAAACTACATCTTAATATCATTTAAAAACATCCTTTGATTTCTTTTTTGTTGGGAATTTTTTTTTTCTTTGAGAATATACATTTAAATAAGTTTTGAAGTTTTACAATGTTTTTTATTTTTATTGTTTTAAATTTTAAATTAGAATAGACTATATCATATTCGCCCTTATTAAGGTCTGTGTGGACATTGCAACCATCCCACACACAGATTCCCTCGGATCCACAGATAAAACAACACACAGAGCACCAATTTATCTTAAAATGTCTTTCTTAGTTCAATGACTGGGTACTCATAAACCTCCCCTGCCAACCCAGGCAAAAACAGATAGAGTGGCCATTAGCCACACCAACCAAAAACTCAAATAGCTGGTTGGCTTTATCTCCTGCCTTTGCTTTTCTTATTATTCTTAAATCTTGTTTTACAGTCCAGACTTTATCCCCCTCCCAGTCCACACTCTGACTATTCCACATCTCATACCTCCCCCCACACTGTCTCCAAGAGGTTGTCCTCACGCCTCTAGCCCACCCTAACTGACCTCCCAACTCCCTGGGGACTCAAGTCTCTTTAGGGTTAGGAGAATCATCTCTCATTGAGTCCAGATCCGGCAGTTCTCTCCTGTATATGTGTTGGGGGTCTCATATCAGCTGGTGTATGCTGCCTGGTTGGTGTCTCAGTGTCTGAGAGATCCTGGAGGTCCAGGGAAGTTGAGATTGCTGGTCTACTTATAGGGTCACTCTCCTCATGTAACAAAAGGTTTGTATCAGGTACTAGAGAGATAGCTAAGGGATTAAGAGTACAAGTGCTCTTGCAGAGAAGCAGAGATGGTTCCATGTACTGACAAGGCTACTCAACCCTGTTCATAATTCTAGCCCCATGGGACTTCTAGCCCTCTCTTGAACCTCTATGGATACCAGGAATGCATACAGGACATGCACATGTGATCAGTAAAGACCAATTTTCTTCTTTGTTTCAATGAGTCATACTGTGATGGTTTGTATATGATTGACCCGGGAAGTGACCCTATTAGGAGGTGTGGCCTTGTTGGAGTAGGTGTGTCACTGTGGGTGTGGGCTTAAGACCCTCATCCTAGTTGCCTGGAAGTGAGTCTTCCACTTGCAGCCTTCAGATGAAGATGTAGAACTCTCAGTTCCTCCTGCACCATATCTGCCTGGATGCTGCCATGTTTCTGCCTTGATGACAATGGACTGAACCTCTGAGCCTGTAAGCCAGCCCCAATTAAATGTTGTCTTTTATAAAACTTGCATTGGTCATGGTGTCGATTCACAGCAGTGAAACCATAACTAAGACACATACTCAACTTAATAAGTTGTTGCCACTGATATAGCCAGCCAAAAAGGGTAGCATCTGATTCATTGGTTAAGGACTCTAGACTAGGAAGCAGCGTATAAAATGGTTTCATGTCAACTTCCGGTAACAATGGTAGTTTTGCATCAGTGTGACAAAAATGTTTCAAGACACAACTGTAAAAATGTTAAAGGAGAGGAATATTAATTATGTGTCCTGCTTTCAAAGGGTTCAGGTAACAGTCTTATGGCTCTGCTCTCATATATAAAATATTATGATGGTAGCAATATTTAGTGGAAGATTGTTTCCTTTAAGCCAGACAAAAAGGGAAAACAGCAATTTGAAAGAACCTAGGTAAGAGTATTTCCCCAAGGATAAGTCCCAGTGGCCAATTTCCTTCAATTAATCAATTTTACTACCTCACACAGCATCACAATAATATCAGTCAGAAAATTCAATCAAATTGATTAACACCTCCATTTGATTAGAACCCTTCAGATGTGATAATCTGTTAAAATGCCATTACATATACCCTCATATGTCTTTTATTATTCTGTTAGGTTATTAAAAATTAAAGCACATATCCAATCAGTATAGGCTACAACAGATATTGTAACCCTTGAATGAAAGCATGAGTATTGGAACCCATTAAGATTGAGTTTTCTTTATGGATGAGATTAGAGGTGGCAAGTCTGAAGCCTGAAGTTCATGACCACATGCTTTAATTGGTCTTGAAATAGTATCTATCTTTAGCACCGTTTTTAAACTAGCACACTCTATTTTATTGCTGCTGTTTTTGCTGCTCAGCTATTTTGCAACCCACTACTGCTGAACAAAATGGAGACCAGATAAAGTCATTGCAAAACAGCACTTCTAATGATCAGAGACTCCATTTGGTTTAGGTTTTGTTTTTTTAAGTTCAACGAGTCCTATTAGATTTATAGTGCTGATCACATGTGGGTACCACTATCAATGAGATGAGGAAACAAGACAAAGGACTGCTCATCGCTACATCAGTATGATTCTTGCCATAGTAGGAAGGAGGTTCACAAGCATGCACAGGGCAGTTTCAAAATTTATTCCAGCAATAAAGATTTGGTGTCAATCTTATCACAGGATGTGCTTACATAAGCTCCCACCAAAGTACCTGTACCCTCTGTTTTCTAAAGCATCACAGAGGCTAATTTGCAACATTTCCTACACTGTTAGCTAAGATTGAGATACAGTTAATCACTTGGATAGTACTATGGAAGAGGAGAAGGAATAAGGTCTTCCTTGTCATCCTTTAGATCTTTCCTTTTATTTCCATCATTTGCTCTATCAGATTTTGTTTCAGTTGCCCCTGAATGGCACAATTCCAATGCCACAATTCCTGAATGTTTAATGTACTGATCTCTTCCTTTGACCTCCGGGATTATAATTTCTGTGGCTTTCATTTCAATTAATTCTGGAAAAAAATATTGTCTCTAACTTCTCATTGCTGTCATGAGCCTTTTTAGCTAAGACAATGAATTAAAAATAACACTCCTTTAAGCATATAAGTATTGTACAATGTATAAAGTTCTTGTTGATTCAGTGGCCGAGATGTAGAGAAATGAAATGGAATTGAATAATACCCTAATACCTTAGGACAATTTCTAAACATCTATGACAGTTTTTGTTTATTGGCAAGAAAGAGATAGCCGGACTACTATGGGGAACAGTAAAAGCGATGGAGGTGTTTTGATGGAAAAACAAGTAGAATATACAGTGATTTTTGCCTTTGTCAGAGAAGGGTTACACAAAAGAATATCATGTACATTATAAGAAAAAAGGGGACTTTGATTAATAACCATTCTTAGAACTCTGTATATTGTCAAAATACTGAAATCAGTGTTCAGTATCATGAAGACAGTTTCAAATTGTGTTTAAAGTTTTATTACCACTAACAAATATGCTAATAACCTGTTAATTGAGARATAATTTTCATTTCAGGTGGTCCTTTAAAAATTGCATTTATTTCATAAAGATAAATAAATGGAGGCATTTAAAACTTCATTTTCACACTTCAGAAAACCACATAAAGTAATATAAAATAAAATATGTAAAATGCCTAAATACTAAAGTATTTTGTTTTGTATATTTTATATATTTGCATTCAATAATCTTAAATGATTCCAATACTGTATTTTTGCACATCATTTGTTTCTTTTTACACACTCTAGAACCATAAAATTTATACTTTTATTATTTGCATATTTTTCTCTTGACTTGTATCATATCATCAAAATATTTACATCTATTATTTATACATTTATATATACATTAGGATTTACTATGATTTTAAAAGGTAATTAATGTTCTTCAATGAGAAACAAAAACTTAAATTTATAATGACAAGATATATTAAACATAGAAGAATCCTAATTTAGACCAAAAACGTAAATACCCTTGAATGTACAGCCACACACAAACACATGAAGCATAAACATATGGTGACAGTGTCCTAGAAGTTTCAACCCAATGCTTATGTTAAGTGCCCCCCAAAATGGTTTAACTAAGTGGGGAGTTCTTATTATAGATTTTCCAATTTAAATAGCCACAATAAAACCATCTGGGCATATCCACAGATGCACAGCTTGGCTGCAAGCATAGCATTTTACTGAAGGTCATATGCTAAGTTTGGACTTCTAGGCCATTCCTTTGCATCATTTTTGTAATAGCACATTATGAAGAAAAGAACTAGAAATTTGATGTACACATATAGCAATGTCTTGCATTTGACTTATTTGAAATTGATTGCAGCTTAAAAATGCAGCAACATATTTTTAATCCCACAATGAGAATATTATGGAAAATCAATTTCAAAGTAATTGTTTCATAAGACATAGTTACATGTGTTTCTACAGTATGTAATTTAAATATTGGTTGCAACTAATTTTGTGACTCAGTTTGTAATTATAATTAATTTTCTTGGCTTTAATCTATATCTTCAGGGTAAATGTAGCTATAATGACAAATGAATTAAAATATGATATTATGTATTTGATCACAACATAGGTTTATATTTTCCTGCAAGAGAATTTTTGGTAATTTCTAGCTATATAAAACTGTCTTCGTCACAGGAGACACAATTACTGACCCTGGCATCCAGTGTGCAAAGGCCATGAATGTCAGTAAGCTTTTTCTAATACACACAAAAGATCTGTTGGTTTTCAGGTATAAGTGTCTATATTTCTGAGGTTAAAAACTTCTTAGAATGTGACATCTGGGGGATGACATTGTATTGCAAAGTCACTGTATCATAAACACATGCATGGTTAGTTTAGTTTGTTATTTGAAAACAGAAGAGTTCATAAAATAACAAAAAGTAGAATGGAGGTAGCAAACAAATAAACAAACAATAAATAAATAAATAAATACAATAAGATTTTGGGGTCAATTTGAGAAAATGAAGAGATTGTTGATTACTATAGAGAGTGAGCCAGTGTCTGTGAGGTAATATGAGCAATTTAATGAGTTTTTAGAAGCACAGAAAAAGACAGAGAATGTGTCAGGACAAAAAGAACAAGCCAGAGATCAAGAAATGGCCATACTAGATGTGGAAGCATAGAGCTGGAGTCCCATCTACAACACATGCAAAGGTGATAACTTACCCTGTAAATGTGTTCTTTGCCTTCTGTATAAATTCCATGGCATACTCATACCAACTCACCATAACTATACACACAGAGAGACCACTATTAATACCTTTAGTAAAGTCATAATGTACATATTATTTTCCAACTTTTATTGATACAGCTCTCATAAAACTCTAAGAAAGCCATGAATCAAGTAAGTTAAAAACAGAAAAAGGCATTCAGGATTATCAAAATCAACTCCTTTAAACTGAAAGCTAAAGAATTAATCCTGAAAAAAAAGGAAGAGTAGCAAGACATAGGAAAATGATTATATGAACTATATAACTTAAGACAGTAGATATGGCAGAAGAAAACTGGCATCTTTAAAAAGATAAGGAGGAGAGCAGAGGTTCAATCATCCTAAACTCTAAATTTGACCTAAAGACGAAATTAAACTCTACTACAAAAATTAGAAATATGGTAAGTTTAAAAATAATTTTAACAAAACAAAACAAAGCAAACTAACACAAAACCAAATAGCTACCAATAAGAAGGTAATACTTGTAAGGAATGCAAAGCACCTAAATGGAATATGGAATATAAGTACTCAGGAAAGAACACTAATTTCATCCTATAACACACACACACACACACACACACACACACACACACACACATCTATTTGCACATATATATGTATATATACATTTATCTTTATTTATAAAAATGCACACACACATACACACACATATATATACGCACACACACACACACACATATATATATGTATATATATACATACATACATACATACATACATACATATATACTCATATATGGACAGTGTGTTTTTACATGAATTTGTGTGGTTAATGTGTCTAGGCATTTGTGCCAGAGCTCCAGTTTTCTGGTGTAATATGATATAAATCACTACAGAAATTACATCATATCATAGAATACAAATCACAACATATCATTCTAATGTTATATACAACCCATTCTCCTTTCCATTCTATACAGAGATAAAAAGAATAATAGGTTATCTGCATATTTTGTGATATAATGTATACATTAGTTTTCAGCATGGCTCTATAAATCATGTAAATATGAACTGTAGGTACACTAAACAAGGACTGAGTTCCTCATATTCTATACTTTGAATACTTTCTACTTATCTTTATGTTATTTACCTTGTTACCTTGTTAGATCTCAATTATCTTATCAGGGCAAATTGAAAAATGCCAACATAATAAGATTATTAAAAATAATCAATAGAGGGGGTAGAGAAAGGACTAAGGAGCTGAAGGGGTTTGTAAACTCATAGGAAGAACAACAATAGCCAACAACCAGAACCCCCAGAGCTCCCAGGGACTAAGCCATCAACGAAGGGATACACATGGCTCCAGCTGCAAATGTAGGAGAAGATTGCCTTGTCAGTCATCAGTGGGAGGAGAGGTCCTTGGTCCTATGAATGCTCAATAGATGCCCCAGTGTAAGGGAATCAAGGCTGGGGAGGTGGGAGGGGGTAGGTGGAGGAACACCCTTATAGAAGTAGGGGAAGGGAGGATGGGATAGGGGCTATGGGGGCGGGGGGAACTAGGAAAGGGGATAACATTGAAATGTAAATACAAATATATCCAATAAAAAAGAAAAATATTAAAAATAATAAGAATCATATAGAGTGCTTGGGATAGGATATGGAAACCCATTGATTGTGACAATTGTGGTGATTTATTTGTCAACTTGACAAGTTCTGTAATCACTAAGAACACTATGTATGAGTGTTCCTGTGAATGTTGAGTAGAATTGGTTAATTGAAGGTAGATAACCCATATGTAATGTGGGCAGAAATTATCTCATAAATAGTCTTCTTGACTGAATCAAAAGATAAATATTGCTAGGTACTAGAATTCCTTACATTACACTTTCCCAAATGAGGATAATCTGTGCCCAGCACTTGAAGTTCATTCCAGAGGGGCTCTCAGTCAAGAACGACATTTACCTTTGAACTGAGATAAAATAAACTGTATGATTTTAAAAGTGGATTCTTTAGCAAATGTAACTATATAATGTAACTATATAATACTGTAAATACACACGGATTTAAAGTAAAAACAAGGAGAAGACACCACATAGCAATAACCACCCACGAGGTAGCTTGGCAAAATTAATATATATTTTAAACTCCATTTTTAAGGATACAAGAAATTCTACACTTGTAAAAATTTTCAATTCAAATGTAAGACATAGTAATCTAAACCTTTTTGTATATAATAAGACATTTCTGCTGTTTAAGGAAAATGGACAGAGAAAAATAAGAACAAATAAATTCAGGAGGTTTAATGCTCAGTTTTTCTGTATTTACCAACAAATACACCATACTCACAGATGGAGAGGAAGCACTCACAGAGAATGAGGACATCGTACTATCAAACAGAATAAAGAAGGCACGGAAAATGAACTTTACTTTTATTATAACATTAAGTGAAACTCAGAAATGATTAATCTAAAATGATAAGAATTTCAAAATGAACATATTTATATTTTTTTAAATTAATTTTCTTTTTTTTTACTTTTACACTTCACATCCTGTTCACTGATCCTATCCCAGTGATCCCTCCCACAATCTTCCCCCTCCCCTTCTCCTCTGAGCTGTTAGGCAGATTCCCCCAGCCCCCCAGTAACCACAAAGCCTCCCCACTCCTGACCCTGGAACTTCAAATCTATGAGATGCTCTGTGTGCTTACTCTTCCACTGAGGCCAGACAAGGCAGTCTAAGAAGTAGAATATACCTGATGTACAGGCAACAGCTTTTGCCTCCACCCCCACCTCACCCACCCTCGTTCCACGTGTTCAGGACCCACATGACAATCAAACTGCATATATGATAGATGTGTGTGGAGAGGCTGAGGTCCAGCCCATGAGGTTTTAATTTACTTTTCTTCTATATTTTAAAGCAAAATTTTAGCCTGGAGAGAAAGCTTATCAATTAAGAGCACTGAGTGTTCCAGAGATGCTGAATTCAATTTCCAGAAACCACATGGTGCCTCACAACCATCTGTAGTGGGATCTGATGGCCTCTTCTGGTATGCACTTATACATAAATAAAAATGTAAAGAAAAGTGAAATGAGGAATCCTAAATGGCCAAGAAGCACCGAGAAGCTCAAGAAGAAGGAAGACCAAAGTGTGGATGCTACACTCCTACTTAGAAGGAGGAAAAATAATCACAGAAGGTAGAGGGTGAGAGGGACTTAGGAGGAATAAAGGAGGAGGGGGGTTAAAGAAAAGGGGGCATGATTAAGTATGGGAAGAGAAGGGTGGGGAGGAGTTAGGGGAAGGACTGGAGGAGCTGAAGAGGTTTGCAACCCCATAGGAAGAACAACAATAACAACCAACCAGACCCTCAAGACTCCCAGGGAATAAATCACCAACTAAACATTACACATGGAGGGACCCATGTTTATATAGCAGAGAATTGCTCTATCTGGCATCAACGGGAGGGGAGCCCCACCGTCCTGTGGGAGCTTGATGCCCCAGTCTAGGGGGATGCTAGGATCATGAGACAAGAGGGGGATAGGGAGTTTGTGGAGGGGAAAGTGGGAAGGGGGATAATACTTGAAATGTAAATAAATAAAATAATATTAAATTAAAATAAAATTAAATTTCTTTAATATTAAAGTAAAATAAATTACCACTGTGTGTATGCACATGTGGTTATGCTTAAAAATTGAAATAAATAATAAAAAACAAAATCTAACCAAAATTATATCACTTGGATTGTATAAAAAAATCCAAGTAATATCAAAAGATTTCTCATTTCTTGGGCTACAATGAATGAAAAAGAATATGAGAAAATATGTTCTTTAATGTGACAACTATTAATTGGATGGATTAACCATCTTTTTTGTGTGTAAATAAGGAATGCTTTTTCTTTACCTAAAGAATCTAATGAAGACTTCATATAAATGAATGACTTGCTGAAAACACGCCACTCCATGATGGAAAAATTCCAAATCTGTTTTCCACACATATTCACAAAATGCAAAACATGCAATTGTAATTCATTATTTTTCACCTCGTATGTCAAGTTCATCAGGAAATTTTAGGCCATGACCCACCATAAATAATATCACACTGCAACATAACACACACATAAACACAGATGTGCACCTATATACAAAAATGGAATTACCTGTTTCATAGACAACACAAATCCTTATAATGTGTGTTAATTTATTGTACTGCGACATGATTAATTTTATTTTATTTTGTAATATGACACACTTAGTTTTACCGTATTCTACTTCTATTCACTTTTATTAACTTTTAAAACCATTTCATGACCTACATATGAGTCATGGTTCACAATTTTCCAAAATTGTATATTTAAGAAATAATAAGCTATTCAATTAGATTAAACTACCAAAATAAAAATYGTAATATAATGTGAAATGTTTGTAACCACAAAATAAATGTAAGGTACTTAGAAGGTATTATTTTGTACATTTTTATATATTGATATTGATTGATCGTTAGTCATGATTACTTAGTACTATTGCTTTTCGAAGAACTAATTTCCTGATCAATTGAGTTTTATATTTACACAACACTTCTTCTATGATCCCCAAAAGGGCAATATTGGCAAGAAAATGTGTGAAAAGTACAATTAAAACTAATAATGACCATAACTGTTGTGGAATGAGTACAAGAGAAGAAAAAGTCATGAAGAATATCACGTAGAAATAGACAATAAGGAAAATCCAAGTAGTTGAATTAGATAAAAGCTGGAAGAAGCTTAGGAAGAGGGCAACCCTGTAGGAGGAGCAGAAGTCTCAATTAACTTGAACTCCCCTAGATCTCTCAGACACTGGACTGCCAACCAGGCAGCATACACCAGCTGATATGAGGCCCAAACACATATACAGAAGAAGACTGTTGGGTTTGGACTCAATCAGAGAAGATGCACCTAATCCTCAAGAGACTGGAGGCCCTAGGGAGTAGGGATGTCAGGTGGGATACAGAAGGAGGGGGATGGGGACCTCTCATCTCCTGGAGACATGGGTGAGGAGGTATGGGATGTGGAACAGTCAGAGGATGGACTGGGAGGGGGATAAGATCTGGAGTGTAAAAATGATTAAAAATTTAAAAAGGAAATAGACAATAATGATATCTTATACATAGATTTGATGAATCAATAAGAGTGATAAAAAGTATAAGATATACAGATTTGCCAACATGAATTCAGAATGTCAAAATTAACTATCCCTCAGTGGTAGAACCTAGAGCAGAGACCACATAGCTTCCTGTGATTCTTTCTCATCTGGTTCTGTTATATCCCATCTTCATAATAACATAGAAATCAGGTGCATTTATTATTCCTTTCCCAATGAGGGACAAATTAAAGTATGCTTTCTAGGACTTTATGTTTTGTCAATGTGAGAGAGACCATGAGAATGAAAAGTGTCTCACTCTAGAGCACACATTCACACTCTTCAGTGAACAAGTTGTGAACTAGGCAAAATTATTTTCTTCACAGTAAGCTGCATAGTCTGTGAAGGGCAAACCAATGGTCCAAATTCACAGTCCTCCAAGTTTGAAGTTGAATTTCTTAACATACTATACAGAAACCTACTATTAGCAATGACAATGCATAACAAGTTGAGTCCACTCTGCAATATGTAATTTAATCCTGATAATGACTTTATACACAGCTACTAGTAATGTGGGTTGAATATGAATCAAGGTGTTCAACTGAAGATGAGTGTATGCTTTATACAGTTGCAATTTTAATAAATAAAAGAATACAAATTTAAACTAAGGCCATCTCACTCTACTGAATTTTTGTTCTCTTTATTGCAAAATTTAAAGGTGATAAATCACAGGGGTTTCAATGTTGTGGAATAATTTTTCAATGAAGAGAATAAAAACTCAAGGTAAGAGAAAATGTTAAGATATATTAGCTGAAAGATTTTTGTATCTATTGTTTTTAGCAGTTAAATATATAACATCATTTATTTTTATTTGATAATCTGAACATTGACTATATGATATGCATAGTGTATATCCATGCTTTGAGAGCACATTACATCTTCACTTACTCAGAGAGTAGAAGCCAGTAATGATTGATGATGGCAAAAATATTCATAATTTTCCAATAGAATATATAAATTATATGTCCATTTCACATGAACCAGAAATCTAGATTTAAAAAGTAGGTATAGGTGAATGAATTGGGGTGGGGAGCACAGAAGAAAGAAAATTTCAATAAAATATGTAACTTAGGAAATATTTTATTATAGTCAAATGCAATCAAAAAGATCATGAATAGAAAAATATATACATGCACAACCAAGACAATGTTTCTAAAATATGCTATTGCTGATAAGATCAATATGAAATGCAATGAACCTTTATAATAAACAAATCAAGAAGTTATTTGTAAATGCACAAGGCGACATTAACACTTGTCTGTGTGGTGATTTTGATGATGTATGATTCAGTAATATGTATCTGACAGATTATTACGAGTTTGAGCACTGGAATCTAACAGATCTGGGTTGAATGCAGAACTTGAAATTTTCATGAAACAGGATTGCTTTAATCTAGACAGCTTTGGCAAGTTCCCTTAGGAACATAGTTGCTTTCCATGTGTTGACAGTAATTAGTGGGTTAAAGCAGATTCAATTTGAAAAATGTTGTAATAGTCTTTACCACAATATGAAGGTCTTTAAATGGTTTTTCTATTATGTTGATTGTTTGGGAATTTCTTACACATATATAAGTTTTGATTAATCCATTTCTCATTCTCATCCCCCCATTCCCTCCACTATTTTTCTCTGAAATTTGTGTTTGTTTTCCAAAACCCATTCAGTTCATTTAGTGATAGCTATAAGAACACAAGTACAGAACTATCTAATGGGCCATTTATAGCTTCTCAAGAGTCACATTCACTATGTAAACTGGTACTTCCACAGCAGCCACCAATTAGCAATAGCTTCTCAGGTAGTGGTGGGGATTTTTAAGATTCTCCCTTTGCCATACTAGGATTTTATGTAGGACTCTTGGTCTATAAGCTCATGTGTGCAACAGCTCTGTCATGTCCCACAAATAGTGTTTTGCTGCAAATGTCCACCACTGTTGGCTCTTAACTTTCTTAACCCCCTCCTCCGTGATGATACCTGGTCATAAGGAGTAGAAGATATGACATAAGCATCTCATTATTACTGAAAACTCCATAGACTTTCATTGTCCATGCATTTACTCTATGTGGATCTCTGTATTAATTTTCATTTATTTAAAACAGACAATTTTTATGGGTATTGCAAGATATACTAGATTGGATATAAAGATAATTTATTGGGCAGTTTATTATTATATCTGTTTAGCAGAATTTTAGTATTAAATTACCCCCTATGGCCCCAGATCTAGCAAGCTATAAGGGTTTGCCTCAGTTAATGCTATAAGCATGGGTTACACCTTTTGATGGTGCCACAAGATCCAGATATACAGTTCTGTGAATATACCCAAAAGAAATTCACAGGTAAGTGGGTAGATCTGGAAAGGATCATCCTGAGTGAGGTACCCCAGATTCTAAATGATAAGTGTAGTATATACTCACTTAAATGTGGATTTTTAAAATTTTTATTACATATATTCTTTATTTACATTTCAAATGTTGTCCCCTTTCCTGGTCCCCCCACCCCAAAAATCTCATAACCCATCTCCCCTCTCCCTGTTCCCCAATCAACCCACTCCTGCTTCCCTGTCCTGGTATTCCCCTACACTGCAGTATTGAGCCTTCCTAGGACCAAGGGCCTCTCCTGCCTTTGATGTCCAACAAGGACATCCTCTGCTGCCTATGTGTCTGGAGCCATGGGTAACTCCATGTGTACTCTTTGGTTGATGGTTTAATCCCTGGGAGCTCTGGGGGTACTGGGTGGCCAATATTGTTGTTCCTCCAGTGACGCTGCAAACATCTTCAGCTCTTTCGGTCCTTTCTCTAGTTTCTCCATTGGGGACCCTGTGCTAAGTTCAATGGCTGGCTGAGAGTGTCCCCCTTTGTATTTGCCATGTACTAGCGGAGCCTCCCAGGTCACAACAGTTAAGTCTTTAATAATCAGGCTACAATCTATATAGTAATAGAAGTTAGGTATGGAGTAAGTGATAGGGGATGGGGTTGGGGATTAATCACACTAGGAAAAGGAAATAGTATACATAGTTATGAATGGACTGGTGCTGAAACTGGGGGATCAAATGGGAGGGTGGATTGAAAAGGGAGTAAGGGAGGAAATACAGGGAAGGAAAGCTGAAATTTGGAGCCATTGGAAGAGTTACATGGATGCCTAACACTCTAGAAGCTTCCAAAGTTATATTCTTTTATGAAAGAAAGCTAAGTGAAATCCACCAAGTGGAGAAAATGTAAATCCCCAAACAACCATACTCTTGTCAAGGCTAGCAGATGTTCTATACAAACAAGTGGTAAGACTCTATTGCTTAAGCAGATAAAACTGTAACTGAATACAGAGATGAGTTCGTGCCTACCTAGAACCTTCACCCATATTGACCAGGTTTTATGATCTTGAAAGTTCCTCTGCATCCTGTCAAATACCATTCCAGCTACAAGTTCTTCTGTCTATAATGGTGAATTGCCTAAAATCTACACTGGAGAAATAATACCACAAAGCTTGTAGAAGTAACCAACTTGTATCTGATTGTATTCAAGGCTAATCTGTGATTGCCAGGATCTATTTACCCACCTGAACAACAATTGCATAATAAATTATAATAAATAATATTATGCATTGGATTTATTTGAAAGTCATTGGTATCTTTGGAAAAGTTTTGGTTGATTGTCCCCTAGTGCAAGCTAATGGCATTTAACTCCTTTTATAAGTATGTATGAATAAATGGGCAAAAGAGAATAATGAAATATAAAGGGTTGAAAAGCTATAGAGTTGTAGTTCACACTTTTAATATCAGGAATTGAAAAGCAGAGACAGGCTAATCGCTGAGGTAAAGAGCACCTAGTTACACAGAGCAAGGTCCAGGATAGACAGAGCTACACTGAGAAAGCCTGTCTCAAAAAAAAAATTTAAAAGATGAAGAAAGATTAAGAAAATTCCAGGATTAGAGGGGAGGACAGAGTATTATGGATGAACTATATTTAAGGACCTTTAGGAATGCCACATGTATTGTATGTATGTATGTCTGTGTGTGTGTGTGTGAGTGTATGTGTGTATATATGTGTGTGTGTGTATGTGTGTATATATATATATGTATATGTGAAATGCATACAAATATATTCAAACATTACAAGAAAGTTTGCTACATAGAATAATTTTCAACTATTTGTGGATATTGTATGAATAACTGAAATTCAAACTTAGAGTAAAATTTGTAAGTATTTTAAAGATAAAGAAAAGCATCTATTAAATAAAACAGTCATGATATATTATATAATATAATTCAGTGGAGTCTGAATTTTATACTATGACTTTTTATACTATGACTGAAGGTTAATGAAACTGAAAAGAGTTATGCTATCATGAAGGGAATATAATATTAAAGAGAGACTTCGAGTTAGCTTTCTTATTAGGTTAGACCTTGAGCAGAATATCATGCAGTGCTGGGCACTTGCTTTAGAACAAACAAAATAGTTGACCATAAGGCATTCAGATATAACATGGATTGTTTATTCCTAGCATGATTCACAACAGGGAAAACAGATTGGATTCATGTGTAATCTTAAGAGATGAGTGCTTAAAAAATGCTTATTCATGTGCAGAAGCAGAAGGATGATGAGGTGCACCTTGTCTAAAGAATGTCAGCTATGTTGCTTAAAATGAATGTAAGTGACCTGAAATTCCATTGGACACACCTAGCCATCTGGAAGTCTGATTTTTTGTTATCGTTTTTAAGGTAATATCTGAAGGAAAGGATGTTTTTAGGCATGAGAATTTTGTATGGGTTGTTTATGTTATATTAATATATAAAACAGCTAAAAGTTAACTGCATTGGTGGAAAGGGTTGAGGGGCTTAAAGTCCTCAGAAAAATTATATCTGATTGAAACACTCAATTATTATTTTTCTCATTATTTATATAAAAAGAACATAAGAAGCTCAAAATTGAAAGCAATTATTAATTGAAGTATTAATTGCTTATATTATTATATTCAAATTTAAAGCAAAGTCTTACCTGAAAAGACATGGTTTACATCTATGGATAATTAATTAAATCATTTGATCAAAAATATATTTTATGTATTTTGGATAAAGGCACATATAGCAATAAACATAACAGGATATATTAGCAAGAATGAACAAAATCATGCAGCTCAGAGTCCAAGACCCTGGACTTCCCGTTTATTTTAAAGTCAAAGTTAAGAAATTGTTTTCTAGCACCATAAAGTTTTATAATAGTATATTGAATTTATCTAATTCCAATAAGTCAGTTATCATATAGGACTGAGAGAATAATGAAGCAAGTATAATTCCAATTTTTAATTCAAAAATTTTTAGTTCAAAATGTTCCAGAATGGGTTTAATGTGAAATTAGATATAAAGAACTCTCCCCTGGAAAGGCAATGCAAGCTCTGGAATTTAGGAGTATGTATGAGCACTTTCAGTTGCTGACAATTAATAGAGTACAAAGGCAGAGAAAAGAAATTGAAGAGAATACAGGAGACGGAAGCAGCTTCATCTATGCTTTGTATGCTTTCCAGATATTCTGCTTACAAGTTTTCATTTATTAAAGCATCTACCTGGGTATTTTCACCTGTTTCAAGAACATCAGATATTACCTTTGTTATAGTGAGTACCATACAATAAAACATATATCTCAAAATTGCAGAACTGGATTTGTGCATGTCTCATCAGCAGTTTAGCAAAAGAACAATGTGTGCTCACACATTTCAGTTCTCAGACAACATATCACGGTGCACGCATTTGGTGCTACATTTTGATTCAGTATTGAAAAGTGAAATTTTAGGATACATGACACGAGGGAGAAACCCCTACCCTAGAATTCAGTGAAAGCTTTGACAAGTAAAGCAACAGTTCCTGCATAAATTTCGCAGTGCTTAAGATCTGCCTACTTTCACTGCTACAAATGAGTGCTTTTGTAGCCATGTCATTAGAAGCACATTTATAGGACAAGGCCAGTACCACTGTCCTTGTTCAAAGTCTGTAATCTTTTTTTTTTTTTT
>BDUI01000034.1:117503-128659 GCA_002335545.1 Apodemus speciosus | reverse complement strand
AGACACACAATTTCCTCATCATCAAGCAGAAATCTGAAAACTGTGATAACCTGATTTGTTTGTTTGATTGATTGGTTGATGATTGATTGATTATATGCTTGTTTCACTTCGTGAAAGAATGTGACAGAAACCTGGGCTCCTATACCGATCCATAGTGAAAGGCATTTGAGTTATAAACAGTGCCACTGGGACCTTCCCATGTGAGAGACAGCTGAGTCAACTGGCATGTCCTCCTGTAGATTCCAGCACTTATGATAAGTAGGATCTCAGTGGGGTGAATCTAAGGACAGAGCTGGCACACACAAGGATGCCCAGATGCACACACTAGGATGCCCAGATGCACACACTAGGATGCTCTTTCCTGCTGCCCCACCTCTGCCTTTTTCCTTCCTATCCGTCTATAGATGGCATGGGGCTGAGAACAAGCCCTTTAAATTGCACAAACACATTCTGATTTTTCTTTCATTGTAGTGAAATTGAACATTACTTGTATAGACTATTTACAGTCTCACACAGTGCAAAATTGTGTCAATCTAAATACTCTGTTTCACAGCATTACATGACTTATTTTCAAGAAAATTAAAACAAAACAATTGATATTAAATGAGTTAAGCAACATTAAAAAGGATGCAGTTCTCTTATCAGGCATTCTCACATAGATAAATTTTGTGCACTACTACCCACGAATGAGGTTGGTTTTTTTTTTTTTTTTTTTTTTTTTTTTTTTTTTTTTTTTTTTTGTCTTTTTTCTTTTTCTCATTTCCTAACATCCAGAAAAGACTGCACCATCTGGGACATACATTTTGGCAAGTATGCCTACAAATTTTTGTAATGGAGGAAATTGTAAGATGTAATTTTGTTGATCAAAGAGCTGAAGTCCTGTTTTGAAAATTCTTGTGCTCTAAAATGCTCTTTTCCCTTAGAGAAGGCTTACTTAGGGTGTATTTGGTGGAACTGAATCCAGCACAGTCAGCTTTCTTCCCCTGTCCTCAGGAGTGCCTGTCTCAAGTAGCGTATTATGCTCTCAGAGCAGATAAATGCAGAACTTATGACTGGCAGTTATATGTGAAATTTTGTTTATCTAGGCAATATGAAAGTTGAGTTCCTTTAAGTGAAATTTCTTTTGCAACTCTCTAGATTCAGATTCAAATAAAACTTACTGATTTACCATTTTCATTTACAGACCAGCTTTATTGCTAAACTCTTTTATTATTCAAATGTCCTTAAAAATCTCCGAGGTTCATATTTTATATACAGCTCATAGATGAGAAAGCTGGTGTTGGAAACAGTTCACTTCCCAGGGAGTCACTGTGATGATTGATTCAGGTTTGGATGTTCTTGGACATTTTTATTTGAAGTATAATACTTTTGTTGCATGTGATATATATGGTCACGTTTGTTTTAACCCTCTCTTTTGGGGGGTCCCAATTTTTAATCAAGCAGCATTCTCTAAACTCTGATGTTCAGCCCTCTTTCCTTGATCTGATGCTCCCTTCAAATTAAACAGATTGGAGCTTTAAAAATAATGTTTCAAAGTTAAAGCCAAAACAAACCTGCAGTAGCTTCACGGCAGATGTTCTCATTCTAGAGTGAATTAGTTATCCAATCTGCCTCTGCTTCCTATGCTTTTATTGTTGTTGATTTTGGAGTAAGACAGCAAATTCATGAATTTCCTCATAAATCCCCTCTTGAAAACCTGCTTGCGGCTCTGGGCAGTCAGCTCTGGTGTGAACTCAGAGCTAATTAGCACCATGGAAGAGAAGCATCTCAATGCTTCTATGACTAATACATCTTTTCAGACCTTAAATGTTACTTAGATTCATGAGGTTATTGTGGTATTGCATGGAACAAAACCATAGTGCTGCCAGGTTCTCAGCCTGGACAGATTTAGTAGGAACCCAAGGTAAAATTGAAGAATGCTATCAAAACATTTCCAGTACAAATACTGCACCTCATTTTAAAATTCACACATGAACCCCCATTATCACCATGTTATTATGCTAATGCTTGGCAGTGACTTTGGAAAAAATGTGAGACACACATAAGTGAGCTGGTCAGACAGACAGAAATCAAAATGATATCATTCTTACTATATGAGCCTGGTATAAAATGGTCCCTCAGATTTATGACAAGATGAATTGTAGATTGGAGAGTAGTGAGAATGAGATCATTGTCTGCAGCACTGAGTAGCCTCAGTCACCCCAGTGAATGACTTTCTTGGTGATAATAGGAAACATGAAGAAAGAATTCATTTATTAGATTTAATGTCTCCTCAAACAGAGTGGTTGTAATGTCTGGGCATATATATTTATTTCTCCCATATTATAAATTTGTTGCTTTTGGATAGCTTTGAAAATGTCAAATTATATATTCTGTACTAAAAAAAATTATTTTGTTATGGTTGGAACTTATGCATGTCCAGAAGTCAGATCTACTTTGATAAACTTAGTCCAAGAGACTGTACCTCCATGTGGTGTTGGGTCCCCATCACTTTCTTTTCTTGTTGTACCTTTGCATCTCCAAGAAGTGAATGAAGAGAATTGCCTAGATACATTGACAATAGAATTGCTTAGACATTGTCAAGCCCCCAGAACATCAACAACAAAAAAGTCTCAAGAGCTTGGATTGAAAAGAACTCATTGTTCCTTCCATTTTGACTTTTCTCAGCTGTTCAATCAGGGTGTTAAAAATCCATCAGACTTAATGAAAATAGAACCAACATCATAATTTCTACTGTACAGTTTTTAAAAATTATAAATTTCTTTTATGACAAAACTAAATAAAGATGTGTAAACACTTGACTCTTACCCTTTACTCTATAAGTATAAAGACATATTTCTCTTTGCATGAATTCAATACAATGCTATATTATAAGGAGAAAATGCTATATGAAATTCACACAATACTCGCTCTAAATTTTCAAAAGACTTAAAATTGGAGACCAGTAAAGAATTCTCTCAAGGGCCTGTTTCAGCAGGGTAGTGAATTGGCCCTTTAAACATCTCATGTTATATTGTATTGCAACTTGTCATTATCCTGTTACCACTGTAACAGGACATCACACATGCTGTAGCTCAATAAGTCACAGTTGGCCTCTTACAGTTCTAGAAGAGATATGTACAAAACAGACATTTCTACGCTAAGATCAGGGCTCTTCCCTGTGGGAATTGTAAGGAGTATACTTTGAAGGCTCTTTTCCAGCTTCTAAGAGATGCTTGAATTTGTTTGTTCATTTTCTCTTCTTCCATCTCAAAAGCATGAAAGTAACATCTTGCAGTATCATTGTCTTTATATTTGTTATAATGTTTTAGGATCAAAATCTTGAACAGGCTTCTTTTAAAAGGATTTTAATAAAAAATTTGTGACTATATTGGGCCCATGTTAATTGTTCAAGATTATCTGCCTATCTGAAACACTTAATGGATTCCAAGTTAGGGTCATGTTTTCCATGAGTAAGGCATCAATGTGACATATTCTAATGATTAGGAGTCTATATTCATGAACATGGAGACAGAGAAGGTCAAGGTGGTCTTTTGTCTTCCACAGATAAACAAGACATGTAACCAGTGGCATGATTTTTTGCTTATGGAAGTGCCTTATGTTAGATAAGAAATCAAGGGAAGGTGTAAATGTGATCAAAATTCATTGCTTACATGTATTTAGTTCGCATTCAAAAAAGTAAATAAGATTAATATAAAATATGCAGGCATGAAGTTTCTTTAAAGTCAAGGAAAAATGAAAGCAAAATATAAAAATATTGTACATATATCTTTCTTCCTTATTTTTCTTAGTTCTTCCTAATACATCGATTAAACCATAACACATTCTTCTGTTATTTATCCTCAAGTTCTCATGATTACATCATTACATAAAATAGACACCCATACCATTTAGCAGCTGATTAAATAATAAGATAATATTGGAAAGAACCAAAGTTCATGAAGAAACCAAGATACAGTGCCACAGAGCACTGGCAAACCAACAGAAAACTGAAAAAATATTCAGATGAGATTTGGTTTCCCTGTGGCTATCTGCAGTAACAAAATGCCAGAAACTAGCTTGAATATATTCACTTGGGCTGAAGTTTTACTTTCTAAATATGTATCTTTTGTGTATGGAACTTAAATGAATTTTAGTAATTAAGGAAATAAAATTGAAAATATTAAAAATAGAATGGATCTAGAAGTAAATCCTAGTAAAGTCATGTGATATCCTCTGTGTTTTTACCCAGCCTATGACTTGTTAATGAGGAAATGGATTAATAGATTAAATGATGAAGTAACTTTTCTCCTTGTTTTCTTTAAACCTCTTTTATACTGGGGTAAGAGGAACAGATCTTATGTTAGCAAAAGGACCTGATGGTTTTTAAAGAATAGGAAAAGCCTGTTTGGTGGATTCCCTTGAAAATTTTGACTTCCTCATATATGGCTTGGTTTACTTTTAAATTTTACTGTGCAGGACAAGATATAGTTCTAGAAATCTCATAAAAATACAAGATCCTGGGAATACAAGGCCTTGAGTTGTGTGGTAAGTTATTACATTTCTACAATGTCGAGGAGTTGCCTTGATTATACCATTTGTATACTTATATATAGAACTGGATAAGGATTTTAAAGAAAAAATACTTTATAGAGATTTTTGATGAGTTCCTATGACTAGATTAGAGTGGTATGTTTGGGGATGAAGTTCTCATTTGTTCTTAAATCTTCCTCATTTCATTTCTGTACATTAACACACAGTATTAAGAATACTTAAAAACCAATGATGTTTTACTTGGCCATTTGAATGAGATACTACTTACCAGTATTCTCCACAGCAACCATGCTTCTCTTGTCCATTTGCATATGTAAAATTTGTATGTTTGTTACAGTGTACATATAATACTTGAAACTGAAGATGAAATTGTGGGAAATTCTCCCAGGCTAGCTACAATATAAGGAAGTGTATGGAATTAATGTTCTATATAATTCTGACATGATGAGATTAAACTTCTCTGGTTTATACAATCCTTCATAAAATTATGAATTTACAATATATGTAATAGTATATGAGTTCATTATACAATACCATTTTTTATTTATGTTGTTAACTATTCTATTACCCAAGGAAAGTGTGTAAAATAGTTCTTTTTCTAAAGTTGGTTATTTTATTTATTTCCATTTCAAATGTTGTCCCCCTTCCCAGTATCCCCTCTGCAAACTTCCCATTCCATCTCCCCTCCCCCTGCCTCTATAAGGATGATCTCCCACCCACCCACCCACTCCTGTCTCACTGTCCTAGTATTCCCTAGTATTGTCCTAGTATTATGCTAGAGCACCAAGCTTCCATAGAACCAAGGGCCTCCACTCTCATTGATGCTAGATAACGCCATCCTCCGCTACATATGCAGATGGAGCTATCAATCCCTCCATGTGTACTCTTTGGTTGGTGATTTAGTCCCTGGGAGCTCTAGGGAGTCTGCTAGATTACTATTTTTGTTCTTCATTTGGGTTGCAATCCCCTTATCTCCTTCATTCGAACCATTGGAGTCCTCATGCTCAGTTTGATGGTTGGCTGCAAGCATCACATCTGTATTCATCAGCGAAGATCAATGTCAACAAAGCCAAATGATGACCATCAAAGAATGGCAAAGGTGCATCAATGACATCTAGCATCATCCACTGTTGGGCTATATTTATATCCTTTCCAAACATCATGTGTTCTTTTAATCATCTGCTCTAGCAGAACATCTTATGCCCCTTTTCCAGGCCTCTATTAGGAAAAAAAAAACATGTGCTGTTTCAGCAAAGACTTCCTCTCATACATAGTTTCTAGAAAAAAAAATCACATAATACCACTGAGTCTCTAAAGAAACCAGAAATTTCCACTTCAAAAAATGGGGAAAAATTAAATTTGAAGGTAGAAGAGATGACATTTCAATGAGTGATAATGCTTATGCCAGTCCAAAGTTTGGTAAACAAATTGGGAAAGAAAATCTTGTCACTTGACATTAATGACTCATGCTTCCTTTCACTCGAGACACAAATGAAAAGTAAATTCGGATTTGTCAAAAGCCTCCTACAATTTTTTTCTGTTTTCATTAAGAAATAAATGGATTTCATGATGCCTTTAGAGTCAGTCCCTGTAGGACTAGATTTTCCTCTGTTAACTAGTAACAGATTCAGCCAAACCAACACTGACTGTATATTGATCTGTGAGTAGCAATGCTGTCTATTTCTGAGCCCTTAAAATTGCAGTTTTCATAACATAGATTATTTTCTTTATATTTTGGTTAGTGAAGAAAAATCCTTATCAATTGTGTAGATTTTGATCAAATGTCATCTCAGGGATTTGTTTTGAGGTCTCTCCTGTTAAAATTGATTTAACCTCCCCTTGAACTCCTTCTATTTTGCTATATTTTTTCATCCTCCATAATCTTTCTGTCTCAGTCCCTTTTTATACCTGAATACCCCTGTCTGTCTATAATGTATTTTATATGCATTAAATATCAAAATTTAGAACAGTATTTTCATGAAAGCACAAATTTTGATATATGTTGATTATTACTTCATTATATGATCTGGTGAAACTTAATTCAGAATGACAAATATTGAAGAAAACATGTCCTAGTATTCATCAACTGTCAACTTGACTTAACCCAGTATCACATAAAAAGAGAATGCCACTTGAGTAATTGTCTTGATCTGCAGGTCTCTGCTGGTCTCAGTGATATCTATGAGGGATTGACTTGAGTACAAATAGATATAGGAGAGTCCAACTGAATGTAAGCAACACAACTCGCTTGTCAGGTTGTCCTGGGAATTAAGTTAAGTATGACCCAGCAAGTGAGCAAGCAAGCAATCCTTCGCCATGATTTCTCATACTAATTAATTAATTAGTTAATTAATTGTTTGTTTAGATCCCAAGTGCTCTCTTGTTACCCCTTCAGAGTCTCTCACCCAGCCCCCTTCCTCTTCTATTCTGAGAGGGTATGCTCTCTGCCCCCAGGTATCTGCCATCCTAGCATATCAAGTCTTGGCAGGATTTCTACATAAGTTCCTGCTTATGTCTCTGACCTGACTTCCCTCAATGATAAACTTGACTCTCAATGATAAAAGACTTTCCTTGAACTTGTGAATAGTGTTTTTTCAAAGTAGTAACTACAGTGACAAAAACAGTAAGAAAATGTTTGAAAACAAAACAGAACTTTTAAAAATCACAGAGAATGCAAAGAAAACATTTGTGACTGCTTTTACCAAGTGAAAGTATTTTACTTTCCCAAAATATTTTAAAGGGAATACTATTACACATTCTTATATGTATTTTTTGATGTAAAAGTTTGTTAATCAAGCCATTTTACTATTAGTAACTACTTGCAAGTTGTTACATTAAAAGTAAATAAAAAGGAATTCCAAAAATAATAAATGTATACTTTGTTTTTATCATACATGTTAATAAAATTAAACATTATGTTAATTGTAATTACTTGTATGTGTTGTATTATTTATGTGTATAGGTATGCATAGAGACCAGAATAGTCGTCAGGTCTCCAGCACATGAGTCACATGATGTGAAATTAAGGTAATATATTTTAAAAGTAGAAACCAAGTTCCTGTCCCAAATGCCTGCACATCTTGTGTAAACTTACAGGCCATCTTATATTTCTTTAACATTATATGAAGAACAAAAGATGTCTTTTAAAAATATACCTGCACAGAACAAAAAAAGAATATTAAAAGCTTCAAGGGAAAAGGGCCATGTAAAATACAAATGTAGACCTATCAGAATTATTCCAGACTTCTCAACAGAGACTATGAAAGCCAGAAGAACCTGGTCAAAGGTCATGTAGACTCTAAGAGAACACAAATGTCAGTCTAGACTACTATACTCAACAAAACACTCAATCAACATAGATGGAGAAGCCAAAATATTCCAGGACAAAACCAAATTCCAACAATATCTATCTCTCAATCCAGTCCTACCAAGGATTCTAGAAGGAAAACACCAAAACAAGGAAGGTACCTGTACAAAAGAAAGGATAAGATATTAAGAATCTCACAACAAAGTCAAAAAGAGAAAACCACAAGGATATAAAGTTACCTACAAAACCAAACATATCAGGAACCAACAGGCATCTCTCTTTTATATCTCTCAATATTATTAGACTCAACTCACCTATAAGAAGACTGGATGCACAAACAAGGTCCAGCATTTTGCTGCTTACAAGAAACACACCTGAATAACAAAGACAGAAACTATCTCACAGTAAAAGGGTGGAAAAATGTCTTCCAAGCAAATGGTCCCAGGAAACAAGTAAGAGTGGCCATTTTAATATCCAATGAAATAGAGTTCCAACCAAAATTTATCAAGTGTGATGAAGAAGGACACTTCATATTTATCAAGGGGAATGTCCACAAAGAGAAAGTCTCCATTTTGAACATCTATTCCCCAAATCCTAGAGCACCACATTAAAGCTCAAAACACACATTGCACCCAACACAATAATAGTGGGAGACTTCAACACTGCACTCTCACCAATGAATGAACAGGTCATTGAAACAGAAATTAAACAAAGATACATTGAAACTAACAAAAATTATGAACCCAATGGATTTAACAGTTATCTAAAGAATATTTCACCCTAAAACAAAAGAATAAAACTTCTTCTCACTACTTCATGTTACCTTCTCCAAAATCAATCATATATTTGGTCACAAAACAACCCTCAACCAATAGAAGATTGAAATAATACCATAAATCCTATCAGACACACCATGGCGTAAGGCTGGTCTTCAATAACAGCAAAAACAACAGAAAGCTCATATAGAGATGGAAGCTGAACAATTCTCTACTCAATGATAATTTGGTCAGGGAAGAAATAGAAAAAGAAATTAAAGACTTCCTTGAATTTAATAAAAATGTTGACATATCATACCCAAACTTATGGGACACCATGAGCACAGTGCTAAAAGGAAAGTTCATAGCACTAAGTGCCCTGGTAAAGAAACTGGCGAGATATTACACTAACAACTTAACAGCACACCAGAGAGCTCTAGAACAAAAAGAAGCAACCCAACAGGAGTAGAAGGCAGGAAATAGTCAAACACAAAGATAAAATCAACCAAATAGAAGCAAAGACAACAATACAATGAATTGACAAAACCAAAAGCTGGTTCTTTGAGAGAATCAACAAGATAGATAAACCACTAGCAAAACAAACTAAAGGGCCTAGAGGCAGTATCCAAATTAAAAATTCAAAAATGAAGAGGGAGACATAACAACAAAAACAGAAAATTCAAGAAAATCACCAGATCCTCCTATAAAAGCTTATACACAACAAAACTGGAAAATCTAAATGAAATGGATGGTTCTCTAGACAGATACCATATTCCAAAGTTAAATCAAGAGCACATAAACTAACTAAACAAGCCCATAACTCAGAAGGAAATGGAAGAAGTCATTAGAAACCTCCCAACCAAAAAAGCCCAGGACCAGATGGATTTAGTGCAGAATTCTACCGTACCTTCAAAGAAGATCTGATACCAATATTCCTCAAACTTTAACCATAAATTAGAAAGAGATGAAACACTACCTAACTGTTCTATGAAGCCATAATTACTCTGATACTTAGACCACACAATAACCCAATCAAAAAAAGAGAACTTCAGACCAATCTCACTTATGAACATCAATGCAAAAATACTCAACAAAACTCATGCAAACCAAATCCAAGAACACCTCAAAACCATCATTCACCATAATCAAATAGGCTTCATCCCAGGGATGCAAGGTTGGTTTAATATATGAAAATCTATTAACACAATTTACTGCGTAATCAAAGTCAAAGAAAAAAATCAAATGAATATCTTCTTAGATTCAGAAACAGCATTTGACAAAATACAATGCTGCTTCATGTTAAAAGTATTGGAGAGATCAGGAATTCAAGGCCCATACCTAAACATAATAAAAACAATTTAATGCAAATCAACAACTAATATCAAATTAAATGGAGACATACTTGATGCAATACCACTGAAATCAGGGACAAGACAAGGATATTAACTTTCCACATATCTATTCAATATATTACTCAAAGTGCTAGCTAGAACAGTAAGACAACAAAAAGACATCAAGGGGATACAAATTGGCGAAGAATAAACAAAGATATCACTATTTGCAGATGATATGATAATATACATAAGTGACCTCCAAAATTCTACCAGAGAACCTCTCCAGCTGAAAAACAACTTCAGCAAAGTGGACAGATACAAAATTAAATCAAATAAATCAGTAGACTTCCTTTATACAAATGATAAACAGACCGAGAAAGAAATGTGGGAAATAACTCCCTTCACAGCAGCTACAAATAATATAAAATATCTTGGGGTAACTCTAACCAAACAAGTAGAAGACCTGTATAACAATAATTTCAAGTCTCTGAAGAAAGAAATAAGAGATGATCTCAGAAAATGGAGAGATCTCCCATGTTCACTGATTGGCAGAGTAACAGTAAAAACAGTCATCCTACCAATGACAATCTATAGATTCAATGCAATCCCCATCAAAATCCTACAAATCTTCAAAGATATGGAAAGCACAATACTCAAATTCATCAGAAAGGTAAACAACCCAGAATAGCAAAAGCAATTCTTAACAATAAAAGAATGGCTGGGGGAACATCATCCCTGATTTCAAGGTTTTCTACAGAGCAATAGTGATAAAAATTGGGATTGGTACAGATATAGACACGTTGATCAATAGAATAGGATTCAAAACCCAGAAATAAAACCATATGCTTAACAGACATTTAACTTTTGACAAAGAAACCAAAAATATACAATGGAGAAGGAAAGCATCTTCAATAAATGGTGCTGGTCCAACTGGCAGTGTGTGTGTAGAAAAATGAAAATACAACCATATTTGTTACCTCACACAATGCTCAAGTCCAAGTGGAGCAGGGACCTCAACATAAAATCAGATACACTGGATCTAATAGAAGAGAAAGTGGGAAAGAGCCTTGAACTCATTGGCACAGGGGGGAATTTCCTATACAGAAATCCAATGGCTCATGCTCTAAGATCAAGAATTGATAAATGGTACTGCATGAAACTGGAAAGCTTCTGTAAGGCAAAGGACATAGTCAATAAGACAAATCTGCAACCTACAGATTGGGAAAA
>BDUI01000034.1:89617-117011 GCA_002335545.1 Apodemus speciosus | reverse complement strand
AACCAACCAACCAACCATATAAACAAACAACCCAAACAAAAAATGGAGTATAGAAATAAGCCGAGATTTCACAACTGAGGAATCTTGAATGACTGAGAAGCACTGAAATAAATATCCAAAGTTCTTCGTGATCGGAGAAATGGAAATCAAAACAACCCTGATATTCCATCTTGTACCAATCAGAATGGCTAAGATCAAACCTCAGGTAACAAAACATTGGTATCAAATGTTGGAGAGGATGTAGAGAAAGAGAAACACTCCTCCATTGCTGGTGGTATTGCAAACTGGTACAACCACTCCTGAAATCAATCTGGAGCTTCCTCAGAAAATTGGAAATATATCTACCTGAACACCCAGCAATACCACACTCTTGGAAATATAACAAAAAGATACCCCACCATGCCACAGGGTCATGTGTTCCACTATGTTCATAGCAGCCTTATTTTTAATAACCAGAAGCTGGAAACAATTCAGATATCCCACAACAGAAGAATGGATACAGAAAATGTGGTTCATTTACACAATGGAATACTACTCAGATATTAAGAATGAGGACATCCTGAGTTTGGCTGGCAAATGGATGGAACTAGAAAATATCATCCTGAGTGAGGTAACTCAAACCAGAAAGAACACGTATGCTATGTACTCACTCAAAAAGTTCAACAAGCTGAAGTGCCCAAGTAAGGATGCTTCAGTCCCCTCAGTCCCACTTAGGAGGAAGAAGAACGGAATCACAAGTGGGGAGAGTGGGAGGGATGTGGGAAGGAATGTAGTGGGAAGTGGGGATGGGGGGAGAGGGAAACCTGATCTAATATTGGGTGAGGGAAAAGGACTGAAGCCCTGAAGGCCAGCAGAAAGAGTGGAAACAGGTGACCTCAGGAAGTAGGAGGTTGTGGGGACCCTCCAGAATGCACCAGAGACCTGGGAGGTGAGACACTCTCAGGACTCAAAGTGAGAGATTCACCTCCAGCAGGAAGACAAGGCATCAAATGAGGTGGGGGAGTGGGTGGACCATCCCACAGTCACAACTCTGGCCCATAAGTGTTCCTGTCTGAAAGAACTGAAGGGATGGAAATGGAGAGGAGCCTGAGGAAAAAAAGGTCCAGGAATAGGCCCAAAGTAGGATCCAGCTCAAAGGGAGGTCCCATGGCCTGACACTATTGCTGAGACTATAGAGACCTCACAAAAAGGGACCTAGCATGACCGCACTCCAGAAAACCCTACAAGCAGCTGAAAGAGTCAGATACATATATTTTCACCCAACCAATGTACAGAAGCAGTTGGCTCCTGTTGTTGAATTTGGGAAAGGTTCAAAGAAGCTGAGGAGAAGGGTGACCCTGTTGGAGGACCAGCAGTCTTAATTAATCTGGACTCCAGTGATCTTTCAGACACTGGACCACCATCCAGACCCCATACACCAGCTGATATGAGGCCCCTAATATACCCAGCAGAGGACTGCCAGGTCTGTGTTCATTCAGAAAAGATGAACCTAACTCTCAAGAGACTGGAGACTCTAGGGAGTTTAGAAGTCAGGTGGGGCGGGGGCATGGGAACATTCTCCTGGAGTCAGAGGAGTGGAGAGGAGGTATAAGATGTGGAACAGTTGCAGGAAGGTAGACTGGGATGAGAAATAAAATATGGAGTGTTAAAAATGAAATATATTAATTAAAAACATCTAGTAGTTTTTGATACAAAAATATGCATGATTTTCTCTTTGCTTTTCATAATTGGGTCTCTTTATAGCTCTGTTTGAAAAGATATAAAAGTCATTTATTTCTTCAGTAATAAAGTTCACTCAGAAAGAATATCAATTCTCATTTATTTTTATTGTTGTTTGGATATATATGAACACCATTTCTTCATCAGTCATTTCTAGTATTTTTATTTCTGTCAGATTTACCAAATATATTTTGAACTTTTCCATTAATTATTAACTCCACTACTGATGTAAGTAATCATCTATTTTAGCTTAGTAGTACATGTTCAGCTTTCTTCCTTGTGCCTATTTAACATCTTTAATTTGATTTTTGAACGACACTCTAAAGGAAATATCTTTCTAAATATAATTTAGAATCTAGAATTGAGTTGAATTACTTAAAACAGTTCAGGTTCAGTCCAGAGTCTGTGGATTTCACTTCCTGCCATACAGGCCTATTTGATAACCATTTTAGAGGGTAAGGGTGCCGGTATGTCAGCAGTGGACCATTTTACAAATTTGGAAAATCAATTCATGTGATGTGCTGTTTGGACAATGAACACAGCTTGTGATTGTTCTTGATCACCCAATATCAATACCTTTCCCGGGAACATCTACTATATTACTGCTAGTTTTCTCATTTGCTCTCCCCAGAGCTGCAGGAATATTAATTTGAGTACCCCATTGTTATAAAAAAAAAAAAACCCTTCCCCATAAATTTATGGGTATGTCAGCCACATAAGGATCCGGGAAATCACCAGGAGTCAACAAAAGTAGTCAGAATCAAATTTCTCTCTATGAAGTGAAAATCACTAAGACCAGTGAAGAGTTGTGAGGCGTAGTGATGCAAAAGCATCCTCTCAGTGCTTGCTGGGTTCCATTTATGTTATTTCTAAATAACCCCCACTCTCTCTAGCATCTGTTTTCAACACAATATTACCTGCCATCTTATAAAACATTGTCCAGGAAAATATCATGCGACATAACTTAGCTGCTTAAGAAACCAGAAACTTATACTTCAACTGCAACCTACTAATATCCAACTATTTTGTTCATGAGGTCCTGTCACATCTTTAGCTTCTCTCTTTTACATMCCTGTGTAGGCACTATATTGCATGTCTTAATATAAATTTGTTCAAGTCAATATAAATTAACATATAAGTGTTAATATAAATGTAATAACATTGTAGTATACATATATATATGTTAATGTGTCAAAAAGAAAGGACTTGATGTTATTTTTTGGTTAACAAGTTCCCAGGTGTCTTTTGACCTTACTTCCATGATTCATAGAAACTGGTCTGTATTTCAATGTATGTTCAGAATCAGAATAAATTTGCAATTGCTACTGGTATATAACATTCTCTMTTTAAGTCACATCTTAACAACCTTTAATTTTTGTCACCTTGAATCTTTACTGATCATTATCCCTAGAGTGACAAAGCCTTGTCAAACTTATTATTTGGTAACCCAACTAAAATTATTGTTTGAAAAGTGATTTGGCTAGGTTATAACATAAACAAACAGATAATGTTGCAAACAAATGCCATGGTTACCAAATACCCCTGTGTTCAACATAATGTATCGTGGATCAGAAATGTGCAGGAATTCTCCCAAATCTTTTAGCCTGTTGACATTCCTATTATTTTTCCACTACAAAGTAGATGACAAAACCATTTTGACGAAGATTACATATAACTTGTTTGCAACATACAGACAAAACTATCAGAAACATCTGAAAACTACATGCCTGCTAGGGAAATTTTATAGACTTTTTCAGAAGTTGCTATTCTGACTACTAAAAGAAATAAGGCTTCAGAGTTCTTACCCAGTAAAGCACACTATGAAGTTTAACAGCAACTTATGAGGGAAATGTGCCCATTTTTGTGTCAGTGGCATGAGTGTTAAGTTGATAACTAAACCTTTATAATTTGATTTTGGACTCCACAGAAGGAAACTCATACTTTGTACTGTGAGTCTGGTACAATCCCCTAACTTGGGGGATCATAGCATGAGGGAAGAATAAATAGATGATCCACTAAATTGTCATAGAATGAAATTACCTTGTTAATATTTGTGGTGGTACCAATATAAAAATGCTATTTTCATCCTTAATGATCAGCTTTTCTTTCAGTGAATGACATTGAATACAGACTCAAAATGTCCAAGGTGCTAACACTGACAGTTGAGTGTTCACTTTTAAACAAGATATATGTTACACTTCCTCCATGACTCATGAAAAATCCTGGGAGTGGACTGCGAATACCATAGAGCTGAGGATGCAAAGGCTTACGAAATACAATCTTGTCATGACACAACCATGGTAATCTTGAACTCACAGAAGTGGATGTTATGTGCACTGGACCTGGAGATGGCTTCCCCCACCAACAGTTCCAAATGGTGGAAGGGTACTTTGCCCCTACACTTGCTGCTGAACTATTGACTTCTAAATATTCTAGGAGAGGCAGAGACATTGTCTTCACTTGTACCCCAAATAGTGAGTCAACTTAATTGTAATGGATAATTCCCAAAGTTGCTGAATCATTTAAAGTTACACACCTCTGTGAAGGAGGAGGCATTGGCTTAGATTACAAAAATAAGAGTAAAGTTAGCTGCTGAGAATTATCAAATTTTCCATTAGAGGAGAGAAGGTGGTATCCTAAATGCTGAGGTAGACTGTTATGGGTTATTTGCTTTTAGTCATTAGTCTTTATTAGAATTTTTATTTTAGAATAATTTTATATTTAAATAGATGACTTATTAAAACCATTTTAATATATTATAGTCACCAACTAATTGATATTACCATTGTGTAAGGACTCAAATACAACTATGATTTGAAGTTCTTTAGTTTTAGCTGATCTCTCTCTTCCTGCTCCAGTATCCAATGCTGCATATATATCTTCTCTCGTTGATGCTCTGAGCACTGGCGGGGATTGTCTCAGACTTCTCTTTATATTACTCTAAAATGTCCCCCGTTCTTAGTATCATACATCGCAATACTCCCCATTTCCCTTTCCCTTCTCTTAGCACCTGCCCCTCAAAAATCTGTGGAAGCTTCTCATCCTTTTATCCAAACATCTTTACTTGCAAATGTTTTTGTTTGTTTGTTTGTTTGTTTGTTTTGGGTTTTTTTTTTTTTTTGAGACAAGGTTTCTATGTCTAGCTCTGGCTGTCCTGAAACTCACTCTGTAGATCACCAAATCTGCTTGTCTCTGCCTTCCAAGTGCTGGGATTAAAGGTATGCGCGGCCACTGCCTGGCTACAAATATTCAATGTTCATTGCAATGACGCATCCATTGGGCTGATACAAGGCCTCTGACATTTCCTACACTATTAATACTATTAATAATAGCCTCGACTCCTCTCAGATATCCTTTTCTTGCCTTTGTCATGTAGTTCTAACAGCCTTGGTTCTGACCCAATCATGTGCTGTAGCAGTTCATAGATGTGGTAGATATTGGGGTGGGCCAAGTCAAAGCCCTGGATCTGGGCCTGGGTAATAGCTGAGCTGGTCCCCCTACCAACTCTCCCAAACCCACATCACCATGGTCCTGGCCTGCTCTCCTGCACTACCCAGGCTAGCCCACCCAATGCTATAGTGGGAAGGAGGAGTGGCCAACTGTCCTGCTCTCCTGCCTTACAGCTGGCTGACTCGTCTATCTCGTCAGGAGCATCTCCATTGTGCTGCCCAGGTAAGTTACAGATCCACCCACCTACCCTCATGACATCAGGACCAGCTCTCCTTCCTGCTTCATATGTCAAGAGGTGAACTGAGGTTTGGCAGGGCATCTCTCTGACATCCACATCACTCATCACAGAAGAAGAGGGACAGGGACGGATCTCATATGCTCACACCATTGGACCTGTGCCCTTGCCACCAGCTCTACTGTACTGCCCAGGGCTTTCTCTCCCAAATGCTCAGTTGCAGCGTTCTTAACTTCTCCATTCATTTTTCTATTGACTATTTTCTTTAAGGAAAACAGTAGGAAATAGATGAGATCTCCTTCACCCAAATTAGATGAGTCTTAGACACTCAATTGACACACACATTGAAGACAGAAGTATTAGAGTTTTCACTATGCTAAGGTCAGAACTTGGATGTCTCAGATCTTCACTATAAGTATGTGGTTGGGCTCCTGTAAAGAGTCTGAACACTGCTTGTGCTTCCCCAGTTATATGTGAAACTTCTTATTCTCATGCTACTGGCACTCAGCCCCCAGCAACTTACCATTAATATTTAAACATTGCTTCCAGTGTCTTCTGTTGCCAGTAAGAAATTCTGGGGCGCTCTAGATATCTAGGTTCCTGCCTGTCTAAGTGGCAGCGGCATTTTAGCCTGAAGCCTAACTTCTCTGACATGTCCAAGAAACAATATTGATTTTTGGTTTGTATAAAATTTTCTTTACACAGTAGAGAAGTCGAGCAATTCCAAACCCAAAAGTTCTCCTGGACTCATATTGAGGAAAGCATGTGTTTAAAAGCCAGATGTCTAAATAAATAAATAAATAAATAAATAAATAAATAAATAGAAAAAATTAAAAAATCAGTGACTGCTCAGTACTTATCCTTCATTTGTCATGGTTGCCACCTACCACAGTGGCAGACAGAGTGGCAGCTAAATATTCAGCATGAGTATATTTCTGAGCCATGTAAAGCTGTGCTACAGCAGGGTTCGCAGGTCAAGGGCTGGAAAAGGAGTATGAGAAACAATGATAGGCAGTGCAGTTCAGATAATATAAATATAAGATGATATGTAATGCGTAGTTCGGCATGAGTGTGTATTTGTATTGCAAGCTTGTAAGCATGTGTGTTTACAGTGACCTGAACCGGATATGGGGTGTCTGCCTCTATAGCTACCCTTTCTATGCCTTTTGGGAGCTCTCTCAGAGAACTAAAAGCTTGCCTATATAACTAGGATGACTGGATGGGCAACAGCTTCTCAGGATTAACCTGTCCTTAATTGTCCCACTGAGATTCTAGGCATGTGCCCATATGCCTAACTCCTATGTAGGTGCTAGGGATACAAATATTGCAAATGTTTATCCTCTGTGCTATTCCCAGTCCTGGAAGTTACTAATTTTTGAAGAGTTAAAACATGTCCAATATATACAGTTTTTAATATAAGATACTATATATATATAGATACATATATATGTCATTGTAGCATTCTATCATGTGATAGCATAATTTATAATATCAAAATAAGGTCATTAATTTATTGGTAGTGTTAATATTATGTCCTCTGTTTGCATGGAAACCGCTAATAACTGTTTTTATAGGTTTCCTGGTATAATATAAAATGTACTAAGTCAGGATTATAGATATTTCAGTACTTAAAACCTCACATATTCATCTCTGTTGGTATTTAAATCTCTCTTTGTGGAGGTCTCAATTTTAGATTTATCAATTCCATGATCACTCTTTTCAAAAGTAGAGAGCATTTTGAATCATAATTCACTATACTCCATTTAGCCAATTCTTTGCCCAGAATTGCTTAGTTAGTAACACCAACGTAAAGGAAGCATTATTTTATCAAGGAATTCATAAATGAATCTTTGAGAAGAATAAATTTAACAATTCTTTTGAAAATTCAGCCTAGTCAATTTTCCAACAAAAGAAATATTTTAAATAGGTAGGAAATAATAAAAATATGAACATAATTAATTAATAAGAAAGCATAAACCTTTGTTAGAGTTAAATTACTATTACATTGTTTTCTAAACAATATCATTTTATCCAATAAACATTATAATAAACTTCAAGTATAATAGAAAAAGCTGTATCTTATCCATAAAGATTTCGTAGTGCTCTGATACAATCCTTAAATGCTTTTTTAAATTTTCCTTAACTATCTGATGAATAGAATGCACGACTTTGCAACAGTATCTTCTAAACTGTAGGTTCTCTGCCCCTCAGATAGGAATCCTTCAATGAGAATGAGATTTTACATGGGAGAAGGAGAATAAGAGAAAGACAGTATAAGAAAGAATTTTTTTATTGTCATTGAAGTATAAAAAAAGAGTATTCCAATGTGTAATTGTCTTAAGAGTATGTATATCACAGGGTGCTATGCTTAATTCAGAGATGCTTCTTCCAAAGAATAAAGGAAAAGATCAATGAAGAACTTAGTTATCTATCGTCAGGCTCTGGGTACACACTTGTGTGGCTGCATATTCATAACACACACACACAAACACATCCATATTTTAGCACACATGTGAATGCAAAGCACTGATTTCATTCCATTGTTATATAAAATTTCATAGTAACAAGGAAAGATTTTAATTTATTTAGGAGTATTCTGCGTAGCCACCTGCGGCTACATTTGAACGGGTTACCTGGTTCCCCGAAGGAAAGCTGGGGATAGGATCGGGATGGTGAGAGAAACATGGCGCCGAGACGAATTTCCTGTTCAAGCCTCAAAGTTTAATGGGGTTCTCAAAATATACAGGCGGTGGTTGAGGGGAGGGAACCCTTTCCCCAAAGGCTGGAAACAGATCTGCAGAACAGGTTTGCTTGCTCTGCAGGAGGCTGGTGTCAGGTGAATTGTGTCTCTCAGGAAACTGTAGGTCCTTGGAGAACAATGATCTAGAGCTACACCCTAGGTGGGAAGCAGTGGCTAGCAGAGTTCTGAAACTCCTGCTCAAGGGCTGGGGAGAGGGCACAATTCTACACAAAAAAATCAGCAGCCACAAATATCCTCTTTAACAATGGAAGTCGTGTGAACGCGCTGTTCCTTGGACGCTGAGCCTACTCCTTTCAGTCTTGGACAGAATTTGCCTATGAGCCTTGATGCAGAGAGGATGTTTTCATTGAACATTGATTACTGTTATTATATAGCAAGTTTCGATCTAATCTTACTTCCCAAAACCCATTTCCAGTCAGAGCTAATGGGCTTACAAGTCATTTATAATGATTATATTGGCATGACATTGCTGATATTTTCAAATACTCAAAAGGGAAGGTTTCTCACACTCCCAAGTGTCTCTCAGCTGCAGGTAAAGAACTTTACAGCTGGATAAGAGATCCAATTAGAGCCAATTAGAGCCTGAATGACCAGTAGTTGCATTAATACGTCTGGCAGAATCTACCTTGTCATTGCAACAAAAAAGAATTTCAGGTTTTAAAAATACCTGCGTGGGTATTTTTAAAAATTTTATAGGATTTCCAATAATAAGTGCTTAATTTAATATTCGAAAAAGAATTATAAGTGAAACTAAAAGTAGAATTTCACTAGACTTAATCTGACAAAGATGGCCAAAGCTATGTCACAATTGAAAATGAACAGATGGTAATTAATGAAGAAGACCAAGACTCCACAACAAACTTGGATATAAGACCTCCAATGACCTGAATACAATTTAACATATATTTTACTGTATTGGGGAGAGTCACTGGCAGACTATTTCACAATATTCTCTCCAATTATAAAACTTTGTTCCAATACATTTATCCTATCATTTTTTTTATTTACCCTGATGCCTTAGAATAGAGAAGGGTTTATGCACAAAGAATAAGAATGTAATTTATCTTTACTATCTTTTAACAATTTTCTAGTGACAACAATAGATGACTTTGAAGCATAATACTACATATTTGATAGAGATGTTGGAATTACTACAAAATGTAATATCATAAAATTGTATATTTTCAATATACTTGTCTGTACATTTGTCTCTAATGACTAGTTATCTATATCAAGGACTATGAACTACATTCTGCTTATTCAAACATTCTAAGCAATAATTAGAGTTAACACATTTTTTTGAGCTAGAAGTCCCTGTTTCTTGGCTATCCTTTGTGGAGCTGGGGATGAAAGTCCATGATACTTTCATGCTTGGCAGAGCTTTCATGACTGGGTAATGGTAACTTTTGAAATATTTATGATAAGGAAGATACCACATATGTAAAATTTGAACACTCCTTATACATGCAGACAGAGAACATGAGAAACAGACTGGAGCAGCAAACACAGAATCCCAGATCTTGCGGCTTAGGCAAGTCAACCATAAACTGGAGGTGGGACCTTCCAATTTACCAAAATACTCTGTCAACATAAAATTTTTTTCAAGGAGTATGTTCTGCACTTCAGTGTTTAAAGTCTCCTAAAGGATGGATGAAGCCTGTGCTCAATCTCTAATATAAGATCTCCACTTTCTACAAAGCAAGAAAACTGGATGAAAGATTCCTAGTGCTTAACCAGCCTTTAACAAGCAAAACGAACACTCAATTGTAATTGTCCACATTTAAAACACACTATCTGAAATACACAGTCATAAAAATATAGCTATAATTTATAAAACGTAATCAATAATTTCTGATAGGCTGAACACAGTAAAATCAATTAGCATCTAAGTAAAACAAAAATTATTTTTTCTGGTATGAATTTCTAAATAGTTTTATAATCTATGTGATGAAATCTCACTGCATGGAATTGTTTGTCGTTACTCAAATTCAATTTTAGTTATGACCCTGGAGATGACTAGTAAATTTGACTTTTTAATTAGCATTTTACATAATTCATTTGAATTATAATGCACTCATACATTTGATTGTCAAGGTACAGATGTGCTAATATGAAGCTGTAATTTTCTCATCTAAATAAAGCTTCTAGTAAAACCTCTAATTTCTTACCATTCTATTGTTTATGACCTGCTATTGTTCATTTTTCAATAAAGGAGTCCAGAAGTGAATTAATGTCAACCTATATTGTTAGAGTGGATTGTTTAGAATACTGGATATCAACAAAAAGTAATAATTTTAAATGTTGGAGTTTTTGTGTGTTTTATTTCATCCACTTGGGTACAATTACAATAACTTTTAAATGCACAGTTTGCAGTCCTGTTGCAAGTCACCACTAAAGTACAGTTAAATACAGCAAAAAATAAATTGCAAACTAAAATTTTCTTTTTGTCTTTTGGCACAAAGGTAGTTGGGGCAGAATCATCACAGTGTGAAAGCCTCCCAAAGAGTTTCACGTAAAATATATACTAGACAAAATTATTTGATATTAGCTTTCAGGAGCCCATTCATGAGTCCATAAAAATAATAAAAATGTAATTTTTGTTATGATTTAATAATATTTTAGTAATAACAAATAATGGCAGGTCAGTTAGGTATCTTGGCTCCTTGAGTACTCCAGATTCCAATCAAGATGCCAGATTGTATACAACTCTGAAGAAAATGGGTAAAGAGATTAAAATATATGAAGATATACAAAATTGAGGAATAGGTTTAAGTTATAATAAGAAAAAATGACCCACTGTTAYTATTGCATAATACTAACCCTGTTATTAATAACAATGGCTATACTATAAATTCCTAAAACCTAGAAGGTAGGATCCTTATTATCTTCTCACTGAAGAGAAATGACTCATAGATATATGTAGCCTGATATATATGCACTGTATATCTTATACATGTAAATCTTACATGGAATATAATAACATCACATACAATTTTTGTTTTTATTAATTGTCTACATAAGTGATAGAGAAAATAGAATATAGTTGCATTAATAAATGGAAAGGTGAACACTGCCTTGATTTTAAATGTCATTATTATTTGTCTTTCTGCATCAAATGAACTGTTACAATGATATAAATATTTCCAAATGAGGTGAGAGTACTTGCAAACCAGGATTCTTGGCCTCTACTATTTACAAATGAGGAAAACTGCCAGGAATCATGTACCCACCCACATGGAGGTAGTCTGCTCCCTACTGTGCCAGCAAAGATTGCTGTTCTATTGAAACTTAGAACTTTGGCCAGCCAAAAAGCCGTTATTACAAACATGTGTGGCAAAGTTAAACGAGATTTGTAGGAATGCCATGGTAGAATGAATGTTACCTCTGGGAAGACATGTTTCCTTAGGATATATTAACACACACACACACACACACACACACACACACACACACACCATTTTTCCACCTACAAAATTCTTAATGATTATACAGAAGGTTATATTAGAACTTTGGCCAGCCAAAAAGCCGTTATTACAAACATGTGTGGCAAAGTTAAACGAGATTTGTAGGAATGCCATGGTAGAATGAATGTTACCNCATGGTAGAATGAATGTTACCTCTGGGAAGACATGTTTCCTTAGGATATATTAACACACACACACACACACACACACACACACACACACACACCAGATTTCCACCTACAAAATTCTTAATGATTATACAGAAGGTTATATAAGAAGTCCTCTGTTTTGCTCCTGGCATAGAATCCTATGCCCCTCATATGTAATCCCTCACAGCAGTTTTATAGCATCTGGCTCTGGGTAACTCATAAAGTGAAGAAGTATTCTCCTCATTGAAGTTTTGATGACTTGAGGCTGGCATGCACTGAGTTCCACCACTACACTTCCAGGAATTGTTAAGTTTTCATCATTGTTTCATGCTAACACTTGACTCTCTAACCTTTACTTACAAATGGTTGAGCAGAAAAGTCAATGGACTTTAGGCTATATTTGATAACCTCCACATAGGAAAAAAATTGAAGCTAAAGACTCTAAAGTTCCCAGAAATTGTCAAACATGTGGCAATCATTATGTTAGAATTGAGAGTATATTTTATTTGCAGAAGCAAGAGCAATGTCTTCCAAACAAGAAAGCAGTGGATGAGAGTCAGTTGCATTAAAGTATAAAATTACACCATAAACTTCATGATAAGTTCAAGTACATTATCTACAGCATGATTCACATTTGTTTGGCTTCATTCAATAAGTAACAAAAATTTAATTACAGTAAAGTTGCTATAATAGTTAAGCTTACTTATCAAGTTGGTTAAAGGTAATCTATATAACTGGTAAAGCCTTTGTTTCTTGGAGTACCAGGGAATGTCAAGACTCCAGATTTGTCTGTGAGATGGAATGTTATGTAATGGGGAACTTCCAAAAATGTGGTTAAGATTTCTAATCTTGCATAGGCCTACAGGGAACAAACAGCAATGTATGAATATCTGTTCTCTATCTTTTTGTTTTTGTTTTTTTTTTTTTGTTTTGTTTTGTTTTTTGTTTTTTTTTTTTTTCGAGACAGAGTTTCTCTGTGTAGCCCTGGCTGTCCTGGAACTCACTCTGTATACCAGGCTGGCCTCGAACTCAGAAATCTGCCTGCCTCTGCCTCCCAAGTGCTGGGGTTACAGGCGTGCGCCACCATGCCCGGCCTGTTCTCTATCTTTTATAACTAACATATATCCTCTCTAGACAATTCTATTCAATATAGTTATTGATACATTTAAAAAAAATTATTACTTTCTGAAAATGAGTATTTCTCCTCCATGCATGTGCATACATTGTATGTGTGCCTTGTCTTCAGTCAGTCATAGATTAGTAAAGGCCCCAAGGAGCCTATATCAAACTCTTGACCTATCAGTTACTTAAGGTTTCTAAAGAACAAGTGTCCAACTCAAGCTGTGAACCTTTGCTGAGCTCAGCAACTTCCAATGGATTGCTCTATAGGTACGATCACAGACAAAGACTTCAACTTGAGCAACCGATGATACAAAGAAAAATTGGCAGTGGTTGAGATATTGCTGTATTGTCCAAGATCCCATTTCCTTCCATCTCTGCCTTGATCTTGCTTGTCATACTTACCAGGGTTAAGAATTCTATCCGCTCCAAAACCAGAGGAACACTAGGACATGGACTTGTAGATGAAGAATTATTTTAGAAAATTTATCTATCTATAGTCTGTGCTTAAATTATCTTATTTGCTATAGCGAATAATATACAATTAACCAGTCAAAAAATCCCTATCTTGGCTAGTCACACAGCATTGATTATATTAAAACAGGAAGGCCAAGTGCTAATGCTTTTATTAAATAATTACTCTCTATGAACTGTCCCTGGAAAGAGACACCTGGGGGAAATACTATCTTCCTCTTAAAGCCAATTGCTCCACAGGGACTTTGCTGAGCTTATCTACCTGTCAGCTATAACTGCAATGAAGAAAATTAATACTCCTTCCTAAGGGAGGTTGGGCAGAGTCTTGAAAGCCTTCTAGATTGCTTCCATGACCTAATTGTTTGGTGAGTGTGTATATATTTGTATGCTTTGCTGTGTGTGAGGGCATTAGTATATTTCGATGAACATGTAGGTGTATGAAACTGTGTATAGAGTCCCAAAGCTAACACTAGAGCTGGCCCTGGTTATCCAGTCACTATTTTTTTGAGACTTGGTTGCTGGCTAGCCTGGAGCCTGCAGCTATTACCTTAAGGTCTTCTCATCCAGTGCAGTGGAACAGTAATCTGCTGTCTTAACTGGCACCAATTTGTGACAGTTTGAGAGTATCTCTCTGATCAATTGTATCGTATATGATTCCATTCATGAAACTACTAGTAAGATACTAATAGGGGATGCTGCTAAGATGTACTAAGTATTTCCAGGAGATATTTACTTTCCAGAGTTTAATTTTATCCCTGAAAATGTAGGACTGACCATCAAATAAATTTAACTGATGCCTACAAATGGATGCATGGCAACAGGGATGACCCAGGTTTAGTATTGCTTTCAATTATACATTTTCACTTATAGAATATAGTTGAGAAAAAAAAGATTTTTATAAAGACTCATCATCAAAAATTAAGACAGGTAGGTCACCTGTGTCGTTCCAGTGGTAAATTGTGAACTCATTTGTGGTAGCTGAAATCTTTGCTTCATGGGCAAATACAAAATGTGCAAACAAACTATACAACTTGATTTTTCTTCTGATAAACAAAATTTTGTGCATTGAAATGGAATTAGGAATATGTTATTGTTTGAGTTAAATGGTTAAAAATTTAGATGTAAGGCTTAGAAACTGATCGAGTAGGTTGGCCAAATCTGCTAAGTATTTTGTGAGAGTCCTGACAAGTCAATGATATTTTTGTCTTAAATTCAAAATAGATTTTTTAATACAATGTTCTCTGAATATCATTTCCCATTCCATGTCCTCCAATATTTCCCCACCTTTCCACTGATACAAACTCACATCACTTCTTGAGCTTTCACATTAGAAAATTAACAGATATATTCTTTCTGCTTAATTTTTGATGGGGTTTTCTGAGCTCTGACAGTAGGGATTTGATGGGGACAACATGTTTGAAACTGTGTGTTCCATGGCCCTTCCTCTCTCTCTCTCTCTCTCTCTCTCTCTCTCTCTCTCTCTCTCTCTCTCTCTCTCTTTGTCTCTGTCTCTCTGTCTTTCTGTCTCTCTCTCGTGTGTATGTATGTGTCAGTGTGTGGGTGTGAGTGGGTTTGTGTGTTGTGAGTGTGTGTAATGTCTGGCTGTGGATCTCTGGTTTTGTTCCAATATGATTCAGGGGGAAGTTTCTTTGATAATGGCTAAATAAAGCATTGATTTCATTTTATTAGTAGTAAATCTTTTTACCTTTGACCTTGTAATATTTGGTTTTACCCTAGGTCTCTGGGTAATCTAATCTAGTACTTAGTCACCCAAGTAGTTCCACCTCATGGAGTGGGGCTTAAGTCAAATTAGATGTTGGTTGGTTACTCCTATAACCTTTGTACCACCTTTGTCCTAGTATATTTTGCAGGAAAGACAGATTGTAGATCCAAGGTTTTGTCTCTAGTTTGATGTTTATGTTTCTCCTTTGGTAGCCTACAGAATACCTTCACATTCCAAATACACTAGAACCTATGGTTGAATGTTATAGGAGAAGACAGTAGGGTGAAAGATGCCCTGGAGAACAAGGCCCTACAAGTCAGTTGAACAAAGTTCATATGAACTAAAGCAACAAGCATAAGCTAATAACAAGTATTAGCTAATACATAAGCTAATACTCTGTCCCTGTTCATTTGCATATATATTATATCTTCAGGTTTGTGTTTTTTTCTGAAACTCCTCAGTGTATGAATAAGTGGGACTCCGATCCTTGTTCTGCTTCTTGGGGCTTTTTTCCTTCTGTTGGTTTGTCTTGTCTAGCATTGATATGATAGATTTTATTTTATAATCTTTTGTTGATATGTCTTAAAATCCTGTTTTTATTTCTAATCATAAAAGTAATGATTTTGGAAGAGAAGAATTGTGGAGAGGAACTGAGAAAAGTTGAAGGAGGAGAAATTGAATTCAGGGATATATTGTATGAGAAAAGAATCATATTTTTATAAAAGGGTAAAAGAAAAATATACAACATTGTTATTAAATAATATAAAAATAAATAAAAAACCAGGACAAAAAATAAACAGAAAAAAACAACTAGATAAATGAAGAACAGGAAACATAAATAGACACAGATGCACACACACAGTCATACATAAAAATCCCATAAAAACAGAAACTCAGTAACCATATTATAGAAAGAAAAGTGCTACATGATAAAAAAAAATCTTAAGACAGAATTTCCTCCAAAAATACCACTCATTTTATTTTGTGGTGGCCATTAACTGCTGGTCATGGAGCCTGATGTTAAGTGTGGCTTGTATATATAGTGAGACTCCATTGGACAAAATTAAGTTTTAATTTGCTAGTAGGTATAAAATAGAGATATCTTAGGAGTTAGGGATGGTGGTTTGTATTCATTTCCACTCTCAACTCAGAAACCCCACCTGACTCAAACCTCTTCAGTCTATGAGCATGCTTTCACAGTCTGTGAACTCACGTCCATAAACCTTGCTCTGTTCATAAGAACTTGTTTCTTTAGTATTCTCCATCACCTTTGGTTCTTCTACTATTTGCACCTCCTTTTCACATGATTCCTAAGATAAAGGATTTAATGCAACATCCCTTCTAGAACTGAGTGTTCCAGTAACTATCACTTTCTGCACATTGTCCAACTCTGGCTCTTTGATGATAGTTGAACAGGAGCTGACTCATGAGGATCGCAGAATCTCTTTAGGAGTCTTTTCATTGCAATGTTCTGCAGCAGAACAGTCATGTTTGCATTTCCCCCAGGTCCCTAGACCACATAGTCTCAGGTACTTGGCCACCCAAGCAGTGTCAGAGCCTTGTTTCATTCTATAGAGTGACTTTAATTCAGTCAGATGTTGATAGATTGCTTCCACAATATTTGTGCTACTATTGAATTAATATATCTTACAAGGCAGACCACTATTGGAAATCCACAGTTTTTCACTGGGTTGTTTACACTTCTCCTTTGGTAATGTGTGTAGTACATTCCAGTACTCATAAAACTATTCAATCATGGTGAATGCTCTAGGTAGGAACAAACTCCAGTTTCCATGTTAAATGTTAAGTAGATATAATCTTCAGCAAGAGGGCCTTACCACAGGTGTGTGGAGAGCAAATAGTAGCTTTAGCAATAACAGGGGTTATTTGTGGGTTTCCATGGGGACCCCTTGGCCAAGAGCATGACTAGATGTAATCCAATCCTTGAAGTGGGGTCTTCATTTGATTTAATAACCAAATTGGACTCTATATTCTTTCTTATTTGCAATTCCATTCAGATGATCTTCATATATAAATATATTTTATGAAGCTTCTACTGTACTGTTTCCATAAATCCCTCAAATGGCCTACCTTGGCTTTTTCAGCTCATATTCTGTCCCACATCCAGTCTTGTCCCTCCTTCCAAATTCATTCTCTTACATCAACATCCAATCAATCCACAACCGTTTATTCTATTTTCCCTGCATAGAGCAATCCAATCCCCTTGTGTTTTATTCTGTATCTAATCTCTGTGGTTATATTGCTTGTAGCTTTTTGAATATTTAAGGTTTAACGAATAGAAACCGTAATTGTCTTTGTGGGTTTCAGTTAACCTCACTTATTTCTTTTTCTTTTTTGTTTTTTGGATTCATCCATTTACCTGCAAATTTCAATTTATTCACAGCTGACTAATATTCCATTATGTAAATGTATCACATTTCCCCCATCCACTCACTCATTTGTCCATTCATCCACTGATTGTCATCTAGTTTGTTTCCAATTCTTGGTATAGAGCAACTGTAGGCTTAGAATTTTCAAAACTTACTTTATTTAGGGTTCTTTTGTTGTTTTTATTTCATTTTTGTTTGTGATTYGTTTTATTTTTTAATTAATTAATTTATTATTTTATACTTCATTTTTTATCCTCCTTCCACCCTGACCACCCTCTGACTGTTCCACATCCCAAACCACTTCCCCTCCCCCTGTCTTCATGTGGATGTCCCTACTCACCACCCCACCCTACCTCTAAACTCCCTGGGGCCTCCAGTTACATGAGAGTTAGGTGCATCATCTCTGAATTACCACAGACCTGGCAGTCCGCTGCTGTATATGTTGCGAGCCTCAAGTCAGCTGGTGAATGCGGCCTGATTGGTGGTCCAGTGTTTGAGGGATCTCATGGGTCCAGATTAATTGAGACTGCTGGTCCTCTTACAGGGCCTTCCTTCTCCTCAGCTTCTTTCAGCTTTCCCTAGTTCAACAACAGGGGTCAGCTGCTTCTGTCTTCTGGAGTGCAGTCATGCAAGGACCCTTTTTGTCAGCACTCCATAGCCTCACTAATAATGTCAAACCTTCAGATTTCCCTTTGAGCTGGATCCCACTTTGGGTCTGTCACTGGACTTTATTTTCCCCAGGCTCCTCTCCATTTCCATCCCTGCAGTTCTTTCACACAGGAACAGTTATGTGTGAGAGTTGTGACTGTGGGATTGCAACCCCCTCTGTCACTTGATGTCCTGACTTCCTGCTGGAGGTAGGCTCTATAAGTTCCCTCTCGCTACTGTTGGGCATTTCAGCCCTCTGAGTCCTGAAAGTCTCTCACCTCCCAGGTCTCTGGTTAATTCTGGAGGGTTTCCCTATGCCCCCCAACCTCCTACCTCCTGACGTTGCTTCTTTCCCTTCTTTCTGCTGGTTCTCATGGCTTCAGTCCTTTTTCCTCACCCAATACTATATCATGTTCCTCTCTACCCCCTACCCCCCCACATACACCCTGACCACTTTCCCTACCAGGTGCTTCCCTCTTTCCCCACTTGTGCTTTTCTTCTCCCTCCCAAGTAGAACTGAGGCATCCTCACTTGGGCCCTTCAGCTTCTTGACTTTGAGTACTTTAGACTATATCTTGGTTATTCTGTCCTTGATTTTTGGTTAATATCCACTTATTAGTGAGTACATACCATGCATGTTTTTTGGGTCTGAGTTACCTCACTCAGGATGATAGTTTCTAGTTCTATCCATTTGCCTGCAAAACTCAGGCTGTCCTCATTCTTAATAGATGAGCTGTATTCCATTGTGAAAATGAACCACATTTCCTGTATCCATTCTTCTGTCCTGGGACATCTGGGTTGTTTCCAGCTTCTGGCCCTCACATAGGCTCTCTCATATAAGTCTGCTAAGAACATAGTAGAATACATGCCCTTGTGGCAGGGTGGGCCATCTTTTGGGAATATTCCCAATAGTGGTATAGCTGAGTCTTCAGGTACATCTATATCCAGTTTTGTGAGGAACCTCCAGACTGATTTTAAGAGTGGTGGTACCAGTTTGAAGTCCCACCAGCAAAAGGACATAGTCAATAAGACAAATCAGCAACATACAGATTGGGAAAAAATCTTCACTAACCCCATCTTCAATAGAGGGTTAATATCCAAAATATACAAAGAACTCAAGAAACTAATTACCAAAAAAAAAAAAAAAACAAACAAACAACTCAATTAAAAAATAGGGTATAGAACTAAGCCCAGAATTCACAGGAGAGGAATCTCCAATGGTTGAGAAGCATCTGAAGAAATGTTAAAAGTCCTTAGAGATCAGAGGAATGCAAATCAAACAACCCTGAGATGCTACCTTACACCAATCAGAATGGCTCAGATCAAAATCTCAGATGACAGCACATGTTGGTGAGGATGTGGAGAAAGAGGAACACTCTTCCATTACTTGTGGGTGTTGGACAGTAAAAGGCAGTCTGTGGCCTGGTTGAGTGAGGCTTACTCCAGAGACCCAGGAAAATATATTCTACAAGGGATGGACCCATGAGCCATGCTCCTAGATACTTATGCTCCTGACATGAGGCCCTCAACTCCATAATCCTGTGGCCATCAGTTATGTAGGGCCACACCTCAAGCCCTTAGTATTGTTGTAGGGCTCCACCCTGACAGTCGCCTGACAACAGCCAAGTATATCCCGCCCCATGGTTACCTGGCAACAGCCAGGTAGGCTGGCCCACTATAAAAGGCGCTATTTTAAAGATTATTTATTTATTATATGTAAGTACGCTGTAGCTGCTGTCTTCACACACTTTTTCTTCTTGCTCCGGCCCTGCTCACTTGCTGTAGCTGTCTTCAGACAACACAGAAGAGGGCATCAGATCTCAATATGGATGGTTGTGAGCCATCAGGGAGTGGGTGGGTTGGTGAGTAGGGGGAGGGGGAGATGTGATAGGGATTTTATTTATAAATTTTTGGTAAAACAGCTAAATACTATTTAATTACTCATTAATCACTGTTTATTATGTAAAGAGAGAATGAAGAAAGAAAAAACAGTAAATTCACCTTTTGAGCTCTGGTTTTAGAGTTATTTTTTTCACACCCCTCTCCCAAGCAAGAGTATTCGACCTCCATTTGTCAACAAAAAAATTTCTAAAAATAAAAATTAGTAATATTTAATGTTTTCGGGGAAAATGTTAATATATATTTTACTTTTTATTATAGAAACTCATATAATTCAAAGACACTGAGCCACCAACCAGGCAGCATACACCAGACGATATGAGGCTCCCAAAACATATAGAGCAGAGGACTGCTGGATCTGGACTCAGTCAGAGAAGATATACCTGACCCTCAAGAGATTTGAGACCCCAGGGACTGGGGAGGTATATTTGGGTGGGGGGTCAGTCGGTGGTGGGGACATCCTCTTGGAAAATGGATCAGAGGAATACTGGAATATATTTGCTTTGAGATCCAGGAAAACCAATTTTGGTCATATAGCTGAGTGATGCTTCATTCTCCTGTGAGGACAGTTGCTCACCTACATTCATTGCTGCTCAAAGTGGTTTCTGCAAACACTCAATCTGTCACATAGTTTTCTTTTGGAAGCTGTACTGTGAAAGGGCAAGTGATGTTTTGCTGAAAGCAGACACTTGAGAGGGCATATTATGTTTAGAAAGAATATAAATAGACCCCCACAAACAGTGAACAGTGCTCTGGCTTTGCTTAACCCCGCAATGCATCATAACTTTGTGGGTCTTCGCTGGTCTTCACTTTATAGAGAGAAATGTGCCAGAGAACTTCTTGTGGTATTACAGCTGATTCCGGCTGCCTCAGCTGATTGTTGCTGATTCGGCAGAGCTGTGCTGTTTCTGTTGGATTGAGTCTTTACTATTGATTCATGTTTGATGTTTGCTATTGGACTGGACTGTTCATAACCTGACAATCAAGAATAGAACCACACCAAAGAACTATTTCTGAACAACCTATTTTACCTATTAACCTTCTTTCTCCACAAACTCTGGTCAGTGGGTTAGTAGGAAGAATTAAAAAGATGCCCCATCATGCCACAGGGACATATGTCACAGCTAGAAACTGGGAGTAACCTTGATGTCCCATAACAGAAGAATTGATACAGGAAATGTGCTTCATTTACACAATGAAATACTACTCTGCTATTAAGAACAAGGACATCCTGAGTTTTGCAGGCAAATGGATGGAACTAGAAAATATCATACTGAATGAAGTAACTCAGACCCAAAAGGACATGCATAATATATACTCACTGATAAGTGGATATTAGCCACAGAACTCAAAAAGGTTAGCAATCTGAAGTACTCAAGTGAGGACACCTCAGTCCCACTTAGGAGGGAGAAGAAAGTTATCACAACTGGGAAGGGAGGGAGGAAGGGAGGGAGGGAGGGAGAAGGGAGGGAGGGATCTGGGAAGGAAAGTGGATGGGATGAGGGAGTGAGGGGAAGTGGGGAACCTGATCTGAAATTGGGTAAGGGAAAAGGACTGAAGCCCTGAAGTCAGCAGAAAGAAGGAAAATAGGCAACATCAGGAGATAGGAGGTTGGGGGTGGGGAGGACCTCCAGAATTAACCAGAGACCTAGGAGGTGAGAGACTCTAAGGTCTCAAAAGGAGGGGCCTTAGATGAAATAGCCAACAGTAGAGAGAGGTAACTTACACAGGAAGACAGGGTATCAAATGAGGGAGAGGGGAACTATCCCACTGTCTCAACTCTGACTCATAAGTGTTCATGTCTGAAAGAATTACAGGGATGGAAATGGAGAGGAGCCTGAGGAATAGAAGGTCCAGTGTCAGGCCCAAAGTGGGATATAGCTCAAGGGGAGGTCCCAAGGCCTGACACTATTACTGATGCTATGGAGCACTCACAAAAGTGTCCTAGCATGATGGCAGTCCAGAAGACCCAACAAGTAGCTGAAAAGTGTCAGATGCAGACATTTGCACCCAACCAATGGACAGAAGCTGCTGACCCCTGTGGTTGAACTAGGGAAAGGGGGAAAGAAGCTAATGAACATGGTAACTCAGCAGTCTCAATTAATCTGGACCCCTGAGATCTATCAAACACTGGACCACCAACCAGGCAGCATACACCAGCTAATATGAGACCCCCAACACATACACACAAGGAAGTGCTGGGTCTGAGTTCAATCAGGGGTGATACACTTAACTCTCAAGAGACTGGAGGCTCCAGGGAGTTTAGAGGTCAGGTGGGGTGGGGGGTGGGGGTGGGGGTGGGGAATGGGGACATCTTTGTGGAGACAGGGGAGTGGGAGGAGGTATGGGATGTGGAACAGTTGGAGGTGTGGACTGGGTAGGGGAATAAAATCTGGAGTGTAAAAAATTAATTATTAATTTATGATTAAAAAAGATTCTAGTTTCCCTCCCTTCCTTTCTTCTCTCCACCTTCCTTCCTTTCTTCCTTCCGTTTTTCTTTCCTTATTCCTTTTCTCCTTCCTTTCTTTCACTCCTTATTCCTTTTTCCTTCCTTTGTTTCCTTATTCCTTTTTTCCTATCTATCTATCTATCTATCTATCTATCTATCTATCTATCTATCTATCTTTCTTTCTTTCTTTCTTTCTTCCTTTCTTTCTTCCTTTCTTCTAAGGACTGTCATAGATTTAATGTGAAAACAGGAAATGAATATAGTGTTTTTATATTTAACCATTTGTTTCTCAAATCGAACTAGATGTCTTTTTTTTATTATTTTAATTATTTTATTTACATTCCAGATGTTGCCTACCTGGTTTCTGTCCCACAGTCCCTTATGCCATTCCCCCTCCTCCTTGACTCCAAGAGGCCTCAAGTCTCTACAAGACTAGGTGCATCTTCTCCCAATGAGGCCAGAACCCGCATTCCTCTTCTATATATGTAGTAGGGGCTTGGGACCAGCCCCTGTATGCTTCCTGGTTGGTGGCTCAATCTCTATCAACCCCAAGGCGTCCAGGATAGTTGAGGCTTCTGGTCTTCCTATGAGGCTCCACCATCACCTTCAGCTCCTTCAAACCTTCCCTAAATTCTTCAGCTCCTTCAATCCTTCCCTTAATTCCTCTACAGGGGTCCCCAACTTCAGTCCAATAGTTGGTTCTAAGTATCTGCATCTGAATGATTCAGCTGCAGGTAGGGCCTCTTAGGGCACAGCCATTATAGGCTCCTGTCGTGCATGTCTTTTGGGTATGTTTTCCTTTGCTCAGGAGGCTTTCTAGTTCTATCCATTTGCCTATAAAATTCATGATGTCCTCATTTTTAATAGCTGAATGGTATTCTACTGTGTAAATGAACCACATTTTCTGTATTTATTCCTCAGTAGAGTGACATCTGTATTGTTTACAGTTTCTGTCTATTATGGATAAGGTTAAAAATAGCAAGTCACTGCATATGATATTTAATAAAATCTCATTACATAGAGTATGAGTTTTCAGTTTTCCCAGAAGAAGCTATTATCTATTTCCTCTAAATTAAAATTTATTCTAGAAAATTATATGGTTTTTCATTAGTTTTCTTTTAATTGAAAATCCAGCTAATAGTTTCTCTTTCTAGCTATGGCATACATGATTTGAGAGAAGCCAAGTAAAGTTAAAAGTATACACAGTTATCATTTCCTTGGATTTAGCATATTCTTGAAGATCCCACAAAGAAGGGTTGCATTAATCTTTTATTAAGTCACATGAACAGATAGATTTCTGCCTCATAAGTTTTCTTTGCTATCTGTCACAATGACTTTCCTATCTTACCAAGTGTCCCAGTGGCTAACATGTCTATACAATTCCAAGTCTTGTTTGTATAATATAAAGAAGCAACATTAGTTCTCTTCTGGCATTAGAGATAGATTCGCATTGCTTGCTTTAAATTAGATCAAACATAACCTGTTGAAATATACTGCTTCTTAAAATGTGTAAACTTACAATCTACCTTTAAAATTGTTTAGAAATGCAGTTTTTATATTTTGTCAATAAAAAGGCTGTAGAGCATAAGACAATTGATTTTATTTGACTAATGAAAGGGATGCAAAGGTATGTGGAGCAAATTAGTTGGTTAGATTAGTTGAGGAAATTGCAGATTCAAAATTTAATTGAATGTAAGTGGTGCATTCAGTATGCAAGACACCATCATTTGAACAACCTTACAACTGATTCTTTTGTTTTTAAAGAAAGTCTCTCTGTTCAGGAAATAGCACATTTAACTCTGTGTATAGCCTAGTTCTGTCAGTGTGCCCACATTAGTAGAGCAACAGAGTAGATGAGTTGTATTCTAACCAGGATGTTGATCATGCATAATTACCATCGAGGAGTTGTAGTATACACCACTGACAAGCATGGATCTTTTCTCCCAGATTTATGTTCTTTTAGGTTCCTAAGCAGAACTCATTATGTAATAAACCAGCAGAAGCAGATGGAGTACCCTCCAGAGTGCAATAGAACAAAGTAAGATTGTAGAGCAGAGAAAGTTTCTTCAGCAGAGTCATAGAAATACAAGCAGCTTGAGAGACTATTTACAACTCACAAAACAACAACTACTGGACACCTTTAGCATATGTTTTAATATTTATCAGACCTTACAAGTGTGTGTGTGTATGCAYGTGTGTGTGTCACTGCAGTGGGAAAGGGTTTAGGAAGGAAAGGAGACAAACAGCAAGACAGAAAAAGAAAAAATAGGAAATTTGTTTACATCTACAGACTAATACAAACTGGGCTGTATCAAGTGATAATTAAAAACATAAACAATAAAGTCTCTTCTCAGTAGACACATGACTTATAATAGATATATACTACAGATAGATAATCTCTCTATAGGTATATATCTAAATAATCTCTCTCTCTCTCTCTCTCTCTCTCTCTATATATATATATATATATATATATATATATATATATATTCTCCTTTCCTTTTCCTAATATCAAAATTATCTATAGAGTCACAATGAGTTAAATAAGGTGAAGATTAAATACCATTACACAATTGGTAACTTGAATTTTTCTGTATGCATTAATGAAGAAATTTCTTAGAGTTGAGTGTTACTCAATACAACCGAGTTGCTAATTGGCAGAGAAAAATACACAAAGGAACTGCCTCAACAACTAATGCTATGATGTGAGAAACAATATAATATTAATAATTTGTTCTTTTTCATGATTTAGTTCATTAACTAAATGGGTATTCAAAACTTACTTGGAATCTTTCTCACATTATAACTAATTTTATTTGTTTAAGCTGGGCATAACTTAGTAACAACAGCTAAGCCGTTGTATATATAATATAATAATATAATATATATAATAAAATTATAAATCTCATCACAAGTGTTTTGCCCATGGCTGACTCAAAAAGTATTTTACTGACATAAGCCACCCACATGCAAAGCCTAATATTTATGGGTGACACATTAAGTAAGATAAGTCATAAAATTTTGCCCCTGGTCTAAGAGACATCACTAATCAGAACTTTAGATACTGGGAGGCAGAAAGATTATTATCTAAATCTATGAAAGTGAAAATCCTTTGATATGCAAATGTGCTAATTTATCATTTGTCTTAAACAGTTGCATTCTATATAATAATCCCATGTATTATTAGAATGGAGATCAATGTAGAGTGAAATGTAAATATTTATTTCCAAGTTAATGGCAGAAACCATAGTAGTAGGGATGAAATGGTGAAAAGTAGGAGTTCATTCAGAAAATTGACACAGATACATGGAAACATTCCCACTGCTCCCTGCCTGCTCATTTGTTACCCACTGCCCACCTAACAACTTGTTATTTACAGTGCGCATTTGGTGTCAAGGAAGTAGGTACTAGCTAGGAAACTGAATGTCTCACCTATAAAATAGCAACTTTCTTAAATACTTTATCAGATTGCCCATGTTCTCCTATCTTCAGCTGGCTTACTGTACTAGAGCATGCCCTCATTTCTGCTTTATGGTTTTGTTTGTTTTGTTTGAGTATGCTTGTTTCGTTTTAGCACGAGTTTCCTTTCCTTGATACAGATAGTACTACCCAAACTGCATACAACTGGAAGGAATATTAAACACTTCAAAATAATTGGCACTTACTAGGCACACAGTAAGTTTCAGCTGTATTGATATGTGTCTCATTAAGACAAAATCCACCAAAAAGGTGATTCCGTGACATTTCTTCCATTCACTTCTTCCCCACCACTCAACCTACATCCTTTGACCACCAATTTCCTTCTCGTTCATTTTCTGTTTATTAGTTTACTCTCACTACTGTTCCTTCAAAATCTGTAGTGTCAAAAATTGTTCACAGTATTCATTTAATAAATACATGTCCATTGACTGAATAAAAGATAGTTCACTGAAGGCAATACCAAGCAACATCAAAAGTGATCCAGGAAGGAGAAAAATAGGCATTCCATGTTAACACTTAAATGTTTTTGAAGCAAGAAAATTTTATCATATATTCCTGTATTTTTCTACCTTAAAGCCAAAGGTAAAATATATCTTATGTGAGGTATTTATGTTTTATACCAATCAATACCTCAAAATGCATTTTATATACACTATATTACTGATATACATTAATGCTTCAATGATTGGTTTCACTTACATTCTAATATGTGACATTCATATTTCAGACTTTATAAAATGGAGCAGACTTTATAAAATAAGGCAGAATTTCAGGAAGGTGAGCCATTTGTGTGTGTGTGTGTGTGTGTGTGTGTGTGTGTGTGTGTGTAAATATTCTTGTGCTAAGTTATACTTCCTAAGTAATTTTCAAATTTCCTTGATACTGAAAGTATTGTCTTTTTATTGTCATTTAATGGATTCTTATCAATCACTATATTCCACACAACTTAGCTAGCAGGTGGGCTGTAAAAGAGAGAAGCATAAATCTAAGCTAGCTCTTCATGAACCTTCTCTCTCTCTCTCTCTCTCTCTCTCTCTCTCTCTCTCTCTCTCTCTCTCTCTCTCTCTATCTCTCTCCACCTCCCTCCCTCCTTCCTCTAGTCCCTCTTCATTTGGCAGTTTGTTCTATTCCTCTTCTCTTACTATATTTTAAATGGCATACAACAAACAATGTAAAGTATCTTGGTGTGACTCTATCCAAACAAGTGAAAGATCTGTATGATAGGAACTTCAAGTCTTTGAAGAAAGAAATCAAAGAAGACCTCAGAAGATGGAAAAATTTTCTATGCTCTTGGATTGGCAGGAGTAATATAGTAAAAATGGCCATCTAGCCAAAAGCAATCTACAGATTCAATGCAATCCCCATCAAAATCCCAACTCAATTCTTCATAGACTTAGAAAGAGCAATTCTCAAATTCATCTGGAATAACAAAAA
>BDUI01000034.1:67519-82391 GCA_002335545.1 Apodemus speciosus | reverse complement strand
TCATTTTTTATGTTATTTTTGTTTTTGAGTGGTTATCTTCTTTTGAGTTTGATGGAAGAAGGTTACTATTTTGCTTTTTCCGGGGTGTAGTTTCCTTCCTTGTATTGGTGTTTCCCTCCTATTATCCTTTGTAGGGCTGGGTTAGTTGAAAGGTAATGTGTAAATTTGGTCTTGTCATGGAATATTTTGATTTCTCCTTCTATGTTATGTGTTAACAATATTATACTCGTATACTTTCATGTCTTTATCATTTTGTATCGCTATTCCAATGTGTAGAAGTATTTTATGTGTTGTATAAAACTAATATTTTTTTGAAAAATTAGGGAAATTTCTCATTTATTACATTTTCAAGATATGAAAATATATTAAAATTAAGGAATTATTTTTAATTATGTGATTTTATTTTGTGGTTATAATTCTCCTTTCTTCCCTTTCCTCCATMCAAACTATCATCCTTTCCTCTTTTCCTTTTTTGAATGTAGAGCTTCTTATTTTTCTTTTATTGGTGTTACTCATGTAGTGTGTGTGTGTGTGTGTGTGTGTGTGTGTGTGTGTGTGTATTTCTAAGTATATAAGAACAACCTGCTTATTCTATATTATGTTACTGTATGTGTATACTTTTAGGGCCGACCATGTGTTAGTAGATAACCAATTGACAATCTCTTACCTTCTAGCATTCCTTAGTTGTCTCTAGTTTTTGTGTATGATCGAGGGTCATGAACTTTGCCCTATCTACCTTGGCTTGTCTATTGGTGTTACTTTTTAAAACTATTGTTTGGGCAGTAATGTTAGTGATACTGTATGTGTGTAGCCTCTGATATTCATAGGAGACAAAAATCTCAAAGTAGACGCCCCTTTCCTTGACCTCATACGATCTTTCTGTCCTTTCTTCTATGATAATATCAAAACCCTACGTGCTGGAGTTAATGTAAATGTATGAGCAGTGACTTGGTGGCAAAATGCTGCAATTTGCTTGGGTGTGGGTTCATGTAACAGTATCTTTCTGTTGCAAAGAGTAGTTGCCTTGATAAAGGGTGAGGAATGCACATATCTGAAGTACTTTAATATATAATTGTTCAAAAATCACCTATTTATACTTCCAGTGAAATATATCCATAAATATATATTCTTTGAATGATATATTTTTCCTTTAAACCTCATATGTTATTATGTGAGAGACTTAAGTATCACATATACTTTTAACAACTATCTATGTTGGCTTATGATATCTGTAAACACTTATGTGTCAAAATAATATATGTTTTCATGTTTAAAGTAGAATGGCTTTATTTAATACTAGATCTAAATTTATAACATAATACAAACAAAATATATACATGATAAAAATTCCTACAGAAAAGGATATATTTGCAAAAGGATCATCTTTATTGTTATTTATTTACTTTGCATCCTTATTCTGACGTCCTGTCATGTCCTTCCAGTCCCTTCTTCTTATCCCCCCTTCCCCTTCCCTTCTCCTGACCTTTCCTTCTCCACAGAAAAGGGGAAGCCTCCCATGGATATGAGCCAGCCTTGGCATAACTTGGTATAAGACTATGGCATCTTCTTCTATTTAGGTTAGACAAGGCAGCCTATTTAGGGGCAACAGATCCAAAGGCAGGCAATATAGCCAGAAACAGCCTTTGCACCCACATTAGGATTCCCACATGAAGACCCAGCTGTACAACCGTTACATATATGTGGATGGCATGCTCTCAGCTTGGCAATTAGTCTCTATAAGCCCCTTATGGGCCTAGGTTAGTATATTCTGTGGGTTTTTCTTGTGGTGTCCTTGTCTCTTCTGGCTCCTTTAATCTTTATTCCCCTCTTCCACAGGATTCCTCAAGCTCCACATAATGTTTGCCTATGGGTCTCTGCCTCTCTTTCTGCCAGTTGCTAGGTGAATCCTATCTGATAACAGTTATATTAGACTCTTGTCTGCAAGAATAGAATATCATTAAAAGTGTCAGGGGCTCCCTCTCGTGGCATGGGACTCAAGCTAGGACAGTTATTGGTTGTCATATACCTCATTCTCCTCCATATGTTACCCCTGTACCATCTGTAGGCAGGACAAATTGTGGGTCTAGCATTTGGTGGTTGTGTTGGTTTCCCACCCCACTCCTAATTTGAATTATTTCCTAGTTACAGGAGATGGCTGTTTCATCCTTCATATCCCTCATTATTGGGAGGAGGAGTGGATCTGGAGGAGAGTGTTGAGGATGGACTGAAAGGAGAGGACTGAGGGGATACTATGATTGATATGTAAGTTGAGAAAACAAATAAAGAAAATGAAAAAGGTAGGTGAATGTTTAGAGTCCACTAGAATATGTACATTTAGCTTCTACAAGTGTTAGTCAATGACAAATGTAACTCAAAAACACTGGAAACTAATATGCATATGAGAAGAAACAATATGAAGCAACCCAAGAACAAACAGCAGTAAATGATCATTGTAACTGCCTTGTGTACTTGTAACCACAATAAAATTTTCCTATTTGATTTTTGATCTTGAAATATTTGATTTCTGTGTCTGGATTTACTCTCCTGACCTTAAAAGAGGAATTTGTTTCAATTATACCTAAGAGAATATCTCTGCTTTGTATCTTGAAATAATTGTGTTTACATGTGTCTGTTTTTTATACATTATATCTTTATTTTAATGATCCTAAATACAGAATATAACATATGAGAGAACAAATAAAATAGATAAAGAAAAAAGAAGAAAAAGACTTAGAGTGCACTCATATATGTATAGTGAGCTTCTAAAAACATCATTCAAAGACAAATGTAATTCAAAAATACTGGAAACTAATACAGACATTGGAAGAACCAACATGAAGTGACCCAAGACCAAACAGCAGTAAATGATCAGTATAACTGCCTTGTGTACTTGTACCACAATAGAATTTTCCTGTTTTTGATTTTTGGCACTTAATTTATATTCCTGATCCAGAAATGGTTTTACATGTGGACTTAGAGTGGTTTAAACACTTTTGCTACAATTTCCCTATCTCTCAAGAATGACTTGCTAGCACTTTCTGGAAATGGAAAAGAGAAATATACTGTTTCAAGTTAAGGAGATCATTTGTCTAAATCCCAGGATAGAATATGAAAAGTATATTTCTGAACATCAAGTTGTGGAGTAGATATCCAGGATATTTGATGTCAAATGATATGTGATAATGAGTCTCATATGGATTAAGTAATTTTGAAGAGACTAAATCTAATAACAAATTCTGATCATACTTACTGAGGCAGCATTATTTATAGTAGTCTGAAGCTGGAAATAACCCAGATGTTCCTCAACAGAGGAATGAATACACAAAATGTGGTACATTTACACAATGGAGTACTACTCAGCTATTAAAAACAATAAATTCATGAAATTCTTCGACAAATGAATGGAGCTAGAAAATATCATCCTGAGTGAGGTAACCCAACCACAAAAGAACAAACATGCTATGCACTCACTGATAAGTGCATATTAGCCCAAAAGCTTAGGATGCCCAAGATACAACTCATAGGCCACATGAATCTAAAGAAGGAAGACCAAAGTGTGGATACTTTGATCCTTCTTGGAAGGTGGATCAAAATACCCATGGCTCACAGCCAGCCAATAGAATGAGCATAGGGTCCCCAATGGAGCAGCTAGAGAAAGGACCCTAGGAGCTGAAGAGGTTTGCAGCCCCACAGGAGGAACAATAATATGTACCAACCACTACCCCCAGAGCTCCCAGGGAGTAAACCACCAACCAAAGAGTACACCCTGAGGGATTCATGGCTCCAGCTACACGTATAGCAGAGGATAGACATTTCAGACATCAATAAGAGGAGAGCCCATTTTTCCTATGAAGTCTGGATGCCCCAGTGTAGGGGAATGCCAGGTCAGGAAAGTGGGAGGGGGTAAGCAAGGGGAGGGGAGATGGGATGGGGATTGTTCAGAAGGGTAATGAGGAAAGGGTATACCATTTGAAATGTAAATAAGGCAAATATGTAATGAAAAACAAAAATAAAAATAAAAAAATGACTCATCAGTGGAAAATTGATGTTTGAGATTGTGATTGTAAGCAAATTATCTGAAGTATATCAATGCTTAGAGATGGGAAACAGTGTACCATTTTTATATTAATTGCTGATTCATATCTAATTAGAATTTAAGCTCCTCCATTTAAGCTCCATTCAATGTTTACAATAGTTCTTTCAGTGCAGCTCTTGATCTGAACCTGAGGCTATGTGGCATTTGAAAAGAACACATTTGAAAAGTCATTTCATGTGAGGAGAACAATAATGGCCAATATTGTATTTATTGACATATAAATCCATCAGGGTGTTAAATCCGTGATCCAGGCGCAGCTCTAATGATGAAATTATCTCAGAAAATATCCAGAGGTATGCTTTACTCTTCTCTTAGACTTCTCTCTGGTCAATTAATTTGACATTTGTGAATTATCACCACAAGTACATCCATGTTTTAAAAATATGATGATCATTATGCAGGCAGTTTAAAATATGAAATTGCACATGAGTCTTTAAGTTTAATTCACAAAATGCCTGGTGTTTGTGATAATTTGGTTAATATACACAAGATGCACATACATATAAACAAATTGAAAATAAGATGATAAGATACAGTAAAATTAAATTAAATTAATATGACTGAATTGAAAAGATACTTCATTCAGTGTGCTTATTCTTTTTAAGTGTCATTTATGCATATTAAGCAATGTGCAATATTCCTGCTGGAATATTCAGGGAAGATATACATTAACAAAGAAAATTTTTCAGTGCCATAAATTATATTATATGTAACATATATTATTTAYTACATATGTTGTATAGGACAYAYAYATATRTATATRTAYRTATATRTACATAYATATGTGTGTTTGTATGTGTGTYCATAAATACATTTAAATATTTATACATGTGTTAAAATATAGTATTTGAATCCTATTTTCATTGCTTTTATTGTTACATACTATTTACTTTGACTAATATGAATACTAACCTGTCAAACTCAGAGAAAAATGGATTTCAATAATTCAGTTTGTAATACTAATAACTGAAGTTACTGAAGTGTGTGTGTATATATGTGCATGTGTATATCTGTGTATGTTTGTGTGTGTGTATGTGTGTGTATATGTTTTAATGGTGTAAATTACAGAGAAACTATTGTTAAATGTTTACTTAGGTCATTGGAGTATGACCCATTACGTGAGATAGACAGTTTTTTTGTGTCAATAGAAATGTATGACAAAAGACAGTGATTTTGCTTTATTAAAAATCTTTGAGTTTACTTTATTCTTACACCCTATAATCATTAGGTTTTATACATTTTGCATACTTTGTTTAGCCCATAAACTATACTGAAATGTATAATGAGCCATTACAATACCATCTTCCATACAAGTCATTCATTGAGCTGTATACAATGCACACTGTACTGGTCCAATATCCTTTTTTGTTCCAGTTTCCATATTTACATATCAGTGGAAAATTTAGTAATTAGCAGTGGGTCTCAGTTCATTAACATGAATGAAGAGAATCTCTACTCTCCTACTTTTTATTTTCAGTAATAGTTCTATGGATCTGCAACCAGCAAAGACTTATTCATTCACACATGGGAATATGCAAATGGCACTATCATCCTTTCTCCTCATGGACGTAAAAGTATTGTTAATGTCATTGTGCATATTTTAATGAGCAAAGAATTCGTATGGATTTTTATGCATTAGATGCATGTGTAGTAAACCAGTACGAGAATGTGCACTGTTGTGGGTTGAACCACAAATGGAAGTCAGCAATAATATTTCTACCTTTTCTTTATGAACAGAAACTTCAAACATAAAATAAACATTTAAAATTGCTTTTTCTCTCAACTTGCAGGAACAGAAACAATTTTCTGAAGTTAATAACGTTTCAGCTTGGGCTGTGGGGAAATCATGCAAAGTTAACTGCACAGCACAGAAGCCTGCTCAACAAAAAACTTTCTGGAACTTCTGTTACTTTTTTTTATTTTAAACTTTATTGTTCTTTCAGAATTAAGGCACCTTTAAAAACTAAGCTCTTGTTGGAACTTGGTTGTCATGCATTTCTTGGAGAAGTGAACATTTAAGCTGCCATCCATCCTTACATGAAGTGCATTTGAAAAAGGAAACAGACTCTCAATATGTGCTCTCTGACTTGGGTAAATTTTGAGTTCTCTTGCATATTTTTTCAAAATTTCTGCCTTAAGAATGAAGAAAATACTATTTTAATAGGTTATACTTTTAAAGTCAAGATATTACTTTTCCTATTTAGGATTTACTTCTTGTTTTACATAATGCTGTGGAAAATTTATTTCCATATAGCACTATTTTAAAAGGAAAACACTCATTTTCAATAAATATAGTTCAGGATCCCAACATCTGATGAACAATAAAATTTATGTTTTTGAACCACCCTGTACTTTATGCCCTCCTGTTAGCCAGAAAGCATCTTGTATGACAGCCATCGTAAGAAACCTAGAGTTTTATTGGTAGAATTAAACAACAAAAATCTCTCTCTGGAACTAGAACCTTTTACTGATGGAAGCACTCATTTTTAGAGGTCCAAATGGTAGAATGTATCCCTACACTGACACTATTATTGATGCCAAAAAGAGCTTGCTCACAGGAGCCTGGTAGGGCTGTCTCCTGAGAGGCTCTGCCAGAGCCTGACCAAAACAAATGCAGATGCTCTAGGGACTCCAATGGAGGAGTCAGAGAAAGAAGTGAAGAAGCTGAAGGGGTTTGCGACCTCATGGAAAGAACAACAATATCAACCAAGCAGACCCCTCAGAATTCCTAGAGACTAAACCACCAACCAAAGAGTACACATGGAGGGACCACGGCTCCAGCTGCTTATGTAGCAGAGGATGGCCTTGTCTGGCATCAAAGAGAGAGGAGTCCCTTGGTCCTGTAGAAACTTAATGACTCAACATAGGAGAATGCCAGGGCAATGAGGTGGGAATGAGTGGGTGGGTGGCRAGTCCCTCATAGAAGCAGTGGAGAAGGAAGATGGATAGGGGTTTTGTGGAAGGGTAGCCAGGAAAGGGGATAACATTCAAAATGTAAATAAATAAAATAACCAATAAAAAAGAAGAAAAAATAAAGGTTCAAATGATGCATAACTAACTCCAGCAGCATTTCCTTACTGTTGAAATATATAAACTAAAGAAGATTTTCCCCACAATAGAGCCACACTTATGAAACAGTGGAATTTAAATTTCCAAATAAGCTGCTGGTTACACATAGAAATTCCTTCATTTATTTCAAGTACATGGAATATACATGCTGCTTCAGCTTACAAGACCTACAAAGAGAAACAGATGCTGCTTTTGACTCAGAAGTTATGATGTGATGATCTGGACATTAAAATTAATCCTTTGATATTGCATTGGCTAAAGCACATGCTTATGTTTCTGCATTGGGGTTATTCAACAATTTTTGGTGTATGTGTGTGTGTGTGTGTGTGTGTGTGTGTGTGTGTGTGTATGTGTGTGTGTGTGTGTGTGTGTGTGTGTGTGTGTGTGTGTGTGCATGTATACACATACATTCATGCATGCAATAACAATTAATGGATAAGGAAGTCATGAATTTGAAGAAGATTGTTGAGAAATTTAGGGGAGTTTTCAGAGGAAGGAAAGCAAAGTGAGAAAATTTGTAGTTAAATTATCATCACAAAGAATTTTAAAAGTACTTATGTTCCTTTTGTGTTACAATTTATAATGTTAATTTTAATACAAGTACAGAATTGATATTAGAAAATCTAATAATATGGAAAGAGTTAAATACTGATAAAGTGAGTTGTACATATGATGTTGTTGTAGACACTGTAAAGATTATCCTTTCATTATTGAAATGCTGATTCCTGTACCCCTCTGTGTGGTTGAAATTCTTTTTTAGAGAAACTCCTGTCTTAATATTATGTAAAGATTGCCCCTTATTTATTCCTTGATTTGTCAATAAAAGCTGATCAGCCAGTGACTGAGCAGGGGAGAGAATAGGGCCAGACTTCCTCCCAACCAAGAGAAGAGGGGAGGGGGAAAAAGAAAGTGGGGATTTGCTATGAGTGAGAGTTCAAGAGATACCAGAAAACACCTAGAACCCAAAGACCCACACGTGTACTAAAATGCATGTACCCCTGGGATTTTACTGGGAATTAGACATATTAGTTTAGAGATTAAAATTGTACTCTATTGATCAGTTATTGTGCCCTTAAGGTCTGTTAAATAAATACAATAGTACAGTATCAATTATTGAGAGCATGCTGTGTAAAAAGAAAACAGCAACATTTATTAGAAAAAGCCACTAACAGTAAGGTGTTTAAAGAAAATTCACTGACTTCACATAATATGCTTCTCATAATCGTAGGCAGAAAAATACAGGTTTTTAAAAAAGAATACAGCCTTGTTTACAAAAGTTTAATTCTATGAGCAAAGAGAGACATTAAAATACTTACCAGTAATCAGACACTTAGAAATCTTGAAGAAAGCTAAAAATATTTCATGAACATGTGGAGAAGAAAATATAACCTAATATTGTGGGCATTATTTTTTTTTCTGATGTAGTATAAAACCTATGAAAAGATTTTTACAGGTTGAGTCATTTCCTTAGCCTAACAACAATAAAAATGATTATTTTATTATGTTAACCTTATAGTCCTAGGAGTTCTAGATGAGCCAATATTTTAGCAGTGGTGGTAAAACTTCTTCATATTAACTTAGTAAAAATGTCATTTGATTGACACTAATCGGCAAAGCAAAATTCTCTGAGTAGAATAATTAATGTAGCTACAAATTAATTAACTGTGTAAAGATATAGCATGTTTATGTGCTTTCCTGTTCATAAAATTTTGATTAAAAAATGGTATAACATGTTTATGCTAAGCCCTGCCCAGGGATTGTATAGAAAGCAAGTAGAAGAATGCAAATTGTAGCATTCTTATCTCCTTGGACAAAGCTAAAGTCCAACTGGATTAAAGACTTCCATATAAAACCAGATACAATGAATCTTACAGAAGAGAAAGTGGGAAACAACCTCAAACACATCAGCACAGGGGGAAATTTCCTTAACAGAACACCAATGGCTCATGCTCTGAAATTGACAAATGGGACCTAACAAAATTGAAAAGCTTCTATAAAGCAAAGGGCACTGCCAGTAGGACAAAATGGCAATCCACAGATTGGGAAACAATATTTATGAACCCTACATCTGATAGAGGGCTAATATACAAAATATGCGAAGAATTCAAGAAGTTAGACTCCAGAGAACCAAATAACCCTAGCAAAAATGGGGTACAGAGCAAAACAAAGAATTCTCAATTGAGGAATCTGGAATGGCTGAGAAGCACTTTAAGAAATGTTCAACATCCTTAGTCATCAAGGAAATGCAAGCCAAAATGACCCTGAGATTCCACATCACAGCAGTCAGAATGGCTAAGATAAAAAACTCAGGTGACAATAGATGCTGGTGAGGATGTGGAGAAAGAGAAACACCTCTCCATTGCTGGTGGGTCTGAAAGTTGGTAAAAACCACTTTGGAAATCAATCTGGTGGCTCCTCAGAGAGTTGGAAATAGTTCTATATGAAGACCCAACTATATCACTCCTGGGCATATACCCAAAAGATGCTCCAACATATAACAAGGACACACGCTCCACTATGTTTATACAAGCCTTATTTATAAGTAATGTGCTTATAGTGTGCTTATAGCAAGTCACATGCTTTGTGTAGTTCAGAAATGTTTCTGTACAATGTAGTTAATGAATCACTAGCAAACTATAAAAACTGGATAAAATTAAACTAGGAATTAAACTTTGACAACACAGTTTTAAAATATATACATTTATTTGCCTAACTTCATCTGCCAAATATCTCTAATTTGTTATACCTTTTGTTTGATTTTCACGGTAAGAGAGTTATCAGGAACCAAACCTAAAAGAGAGACTGAAGTTCTGAAATGTTAAAACACAGCATCTTCTGGCCCTCAGGGTCACTGTGATGTATCTGACTCCAGGGTCTATGTTTCCCTTGTTTGTCAAACTGTCCTAAAATCCACTTTCCTCTCCTGTTTCAGGAATTAGTATGCTCCTTAGAAACTATTTTCTATTTGGAAAAAAAATAATTGCAAGTAAGTGATACAGTATGCTTAGACATGTAGTCTTGTGCTAAGGACTTCCTGGCAGTAATGTATTTTATGAAATACAGTCCATTACCATAAACCATGCCAGAGTATTCTGAAAAAGCTAATACATTTTCAAATTTTTCTACATTATTTCCTCTGAACCATTCATTTATTATAGAACTATACATAGTTCCAAATGTGGTTGTTGGAACTACCAGTAACTTCTATGTTTTATCTTTCCAATAATTGAAAGTTACAAATTATATTATTTATTTGGGTCAGTTGCTCCATTCTGTGTAACAAATAGAAATACTGAAACATTTGACTATGGATTATTTGGCTCACCTCGAAAATATAGTTCCCTCTCTGAATATTTAATACTGACCATCTGTTAAAGTTTTAACTTCATTAAATAAAACTCGTATTCTCAAAAAGTAATTCACTAAATCATAATTTTCTATGCTCCTTTATGCCAGCTTTCCTCTAATTTAGTAAGAAATTTGGTTAAATTGATAAATTCTTCTTGTTTTACATAGTTATTATCCATAATGCTTTCATTTACAGCTAAATAGCGGCTACATAGATTTCTATATTTTTACTAATTTCTATCTATATTTTCAACTCTAAGCTTTTTATTAATTAAATTTGTTGAATAGATTTTCTTTTTCTTTTTTGCACAATATGTTTTGGTTGTATTTTCCCCTCCCCCAAATCCTCCCAGATCCCCCCAATCTCTTTATAAAGCAAATTTTTTCCGTCTGTCTCTCAAAAATAAATGATTAAAAACAAACTGAAACAGAATGCCACAAGACGACAATAGGATAAAACAAAACAAATGAAAACAAAACAAAGCAAATCAAAATGCACACGCACACACACACACATACACACATACCATACAGTAGTTGTGTTGGACAATGCACCTTTTGTTTGAGGCCTAGTTTGGAATGTTGTAGATGCACTCAGTGACATTTCTTTGGCCTAAAGTGTTTTCTCCCTTTCAGAGATATCAGTTGCACAGAGCTTCTTGGTTAGGCCTCTGGGCCCAGTTCCGCCTTTCATTGCTGGGACTGTGATTGCTTTGAACATGTTAGGCCTCGATAGCATGCTCTCACAGCCTCTGTGAGTTCATGTATGTTCCAGTCTTGTTATATCTGGTATACACTGTTTCCTAAGAGTCATCCACTACTGATGGATCTTATGAACTTTTATTATTTTATTTATTTATGTTCCAGGCATCACCCTCCCTTCTGATTCCCCCCTCCCACAATTTTTCATAAGATTTCCCCTTCCCTTTGCCTCTCTCAGAAAGGTTCTCTCTACACACATCCCCTGCCTAAGCCCACCCAGAGCAACCCCCTTCCCTGGAGCTTCAAATCTCTCCAGGGTTAGGTGCATTTTCTGCCACTGAGGCCAGACCAGGCACTTTTCCCCTATAATGAACTAGGACCCTCTGACCAGTCCCTGTATGTAGCTTGGTTGGTGGCTGTTTCTGGGAGCTCCTCCTTCCCTGAATTCCTCCATAGGTGTTCCTGACTGTAGTCCAATAGTTTGGTAAAATTATCTTCATCTGTCTCAGTCAGCTTCTGGAAGGACCTTTCAGAGGACAGCCATACTAGGTTCCTGTCTGTAAGCACACCAAACATCCTGTAATAATGTCAGGACTTGATACCCTCCCACGAGATGAATCCCAAGTTAGACTAGTCACTGGGCAGGCTTGCCTTCAGTCTCTTCTCTGTTTTTGTCCCTGTATTTCTTTTAGACAGGAACAATTCTGGGTTAGATATTTTGACTGTGGCTTAGTATCCATCTCTCCACTTGGGACCCTGTCTATCAACTGGAGGTGGACTTCTTGAGTTCCCTCTCCCCACTGTTAGGTAATTTGGCTAAGGTTACCCACATTGAGTTCTGAGATTCATTCACAACCCAAGTCTCTGGAACATTTTAGAGGGTACCCCCACCTCCCACAACCAGAAGCTGCATATTTGGAAATCCACTGTCCTGGCCCTCTGAGATTTTTTCATGTTCCCTCAGCCATACTTGATCCTATCTCCCTTTGGTCTTTCCCATTCACTCTCTTACTCAGGCAGGTCTGTTGCTTCCTCTGCCTCTCATGATTCTTTTGTTCCCCCTTCTAAGAGGGATTCAAGCATCCTTACTTTGGCCTACCTCCTTGTTAAACTTCTTATGTATGGTGGGTTGTATCCTGGGTATTCTGTACTTTTTGGCTTCTATCCACTTATCTGTGAGTACATACAATCATGTTCTTTGGGGTCTTGGTTACCTCAATCAGGATGATATTTTCTAGTTTCATCCATTTGCCTGCAAAATTCATGACATCCTCATTTTTAATAGCTGAATAGTATACCATTATATAAATGAACCACATTTTCTGTATCCATTCTTCCATTGAGGGACAATTAAGTTGTTTCCAGTTTCTAGCTGTTACAAATGAGGTTGCTATAAACATAGCACAGCACCTGTCCTTGTTACATGGTGGAGCATCTTTTGGATATATTACGACGAGTAGTATAGCTAGGTCTGCAGGTAGAATTATTTCTAATAATCTGAGGAACTGCCAGATTGATTTCCATGGTGACTGTACCAGTTTGCAATCCCACCAGCAATGGAGAAGTGTCCGTCTTTCTCCACATCTTTGCTAGCATGTGCTGTCATGTGAGTTTTTGATTAGAGTTTAGCTATTCTGACTGGAATAATGTGTTCATCCTGGTTTGCACCCCCAACTGCAACTGGGGCAGATCCTGCCCCTGGCAGCCAATGCCTCCCTGTCTCCCTGGAGGTTTTCCCAACCAGGAGCACAGGAGGTCTGCCTAACCAGGAACATATGAGGATTGCTCTAACTAGGCACACAGGAGGTCCCCTCCTAACGAGAGACAGCACTGCCTGCCCCCCAGGAAGCCAGTTCTAACCCATGTTCCAGAGCTCTACCTGCCTCCAGGGAGCGAGACACCCAGAACAGCTAACACTAAAGTTAATCAGAAGATGAGAGAAAAGCACAAGAACATAAGTGACAAAAGCCAATGCATTTTCACACCATCAGAAACCAGTTTACCACAGCAAGTCCTAAATAGCATAACACACCTGAAACACAAGTTTGTGACCTAAAATGCCATCTAATGATGATGATAGAGGCCTTTAGGGAGAATATAAATAACACCTTTAAAGAAATACAGGAAAACACAGGCAAACAAGTAGAAGCCCTTAAAAATGAAACACATAAATAACTTAAAGAAATGCAGAGAAAACAATTAAGCAGTAAAGGAATTGAAAAAACCACCCCAAACCTAAAACTGTAAATATAAACAATAACCAAAAAAACCCCAAATAAAACCAAATAAAGGCAATCTTGGATATGGAGAACTTAGGAAAGATATCAGGAACTACAGATGTAAGCATCACCACAGAATAGAAGAGAAAGAAGAGAGAATGTCAGGTGTAGAAGATTCTGATGATACATTGGTCAAAGAAAACACAAACCATAAAAAGCTCCTAGCCTAATAGATCAAGGAAATGCAGGACACAATTAAAAGACCAAACCTAAGAATAATAGGAATAGAAGAGGGTGAAGATTTCCAGCTCAAAGGCCAGAAAACATCATTAACAAAATCATAGAAGAAAATGTCCCTAACTGAAAGTAAGAGATGGCCATAAATGTACCAGAAGCCTACTAAACACAAAATAGATAGGACCAGAAAAGATAATCCTCTTGTCACATAATAATCAAAATACTAAATGCACAGAACAATCAAAGAATATTAAAGGCTGTAAGGGGAAAAGTCCAAGTAACATTTAAAGGCAAATCTATTAGAATTACACCAGACTTCTCAACAGAGACTTGAAAAGCCAGAATATTCTAGACAGATGTCATGTAAACCCTAAGAGAACACAAATGTCAGCCTAGGCTACTATACCCAGCAAAACGCTCCATCACCATAGATGGTGAAACGAAGACATTCCATGGTAAAACCAAATTTATACACTGTCTTTATACTAGTCCAGCCCTACAGAGGATACTGGAAAGAAAACTTCAGCACAAGGAGGGTAAAGAAAACACAGGAAATTCAACATCTCACAGGAAACCCAAAAGAAGAGAAACACACACTCTCACACACATATAATACTATCTCTAACTACAAGAATAGCAGGAACTTAAAAAAATTATTGGTCTATAATATTTCTCAACATCAATATATTAAATTCCCCAATAAAATGACACAAGCTAAGAGCAGACTGGACCAGTAAACAGGATCCAGCATTTTGTTGCATTTGAGAAACACACCTCAGTAGCAAAGAGAAACACTGCCTCAGAGTAAAGGAGGGCTGGAAAAAAGTTTTCCAAGCCAATGGTGCAATGAAACAAGCTGGAGTGCCCTCTCTTCTACATACATTGCTGGAAGGGATGGAGTTGATAATGACATTCCAATGATAGTTTCATAATGTATCTAATACATTCTGATTATTCTCACTCTTTCATTCTTCTGAAATCACACTGAGCTCCCTGCTTCCACTCAATGCTTCCCTACAAATCTGTTTCCTATATTTTTTATTGGTTATATTCTTTATTTGCATTTCATTTCCCTTTTCCTGCTTCCCTGCTGGCCAAATGTTCCATATGCCCTTTCTCCTCCCCCTGTTCCCCCATCCACCCCTTCCCACTTCCCTGTTCTGGTATTCCCCTACACTGATGCATTGAGCCTTTCCAGAAC
>BDUI01000033.1:1205921-1237071 GCA_002335545.1 Apodemus speciosus | reverse complement strand
CAGGCGGATTTCTGAGTTCGAGGCCAGCCTGGTCTACAGAGTGAGTTCCAGGACAGCCAGGGCTACACAGAGAAACCCTGTCTTGAAAAAAAACCGAAAAAAAAAAGACACTGTAATAGCTACATCTTCATTCATGAACATGGTAATATATCAATATTATTAATATTTTCTAATATATTTACAAGAGGTATGTAAAGAGGTAATTGTGAGATAAGGTCTACATATCAATTTCTTTAAAATCAGTTTTTCTTCAATATGTTATGCCTTTATCACTTAAATTTTACTGTAATTCTAATCAGATGTCTAATACAATGGACATACAGCTAGGTGAGTAATAATTATATCTAGGTGAGTAATAATAAGTATAATATATTTTATACTTTTTAAATTAATTGTATTTCATTTAATTAAAATAAACTAATTATTAAATGAGAATGTGGACCAGAAGTAGACATCTGTCAAGGTTGAAATAAATGAATGTTTTCATTAGTTAAAAGTACAGTATCAGGTATTATCAATTTGATCAGAAATTGAGTAATTCTTTGCTCTAAGCTTTTATCAAGTACTGGATGGAATGATTTAAAGAAATGGGGCTTAATTTTGTTTACAATTTAAGGGTATAGTCTACCATGATAATGAAGACATTGCAGCGAGATTGGGAAAATTTCTGTGTCCCCAGTCATGAAACGGAGAGCAATGAATACAAGTTTTCCGTTTATTCATTCTAGGAGCAAAGCTCATGAATTGTCATAAGTCTATCAATATTCAGTGTTTCAGTTTCCCATCTCTCATGAAAAGCTCTCTAGCAATGAGATCACTACCATACACAGAGGTGGGTTTTCAGTCCAGGTGAGAATGAGGTAAGCATCAAACTGTAAAGTGTTCAAAGTATTTTATCCATTTATTTTATCTTGTTTTGTTTTATTTTTCAGAGAACATTTAAATAATTTATTTGCTTTGCAGGTCTGGATATGTATTGAATTTTTGTTACTAATGAATTTTCCTTAACATTCATTTAACTGAAGGCATAATTACATATAATGAAACGTTTATCTAAACTGCTTCAAAAGCTAGAATCTTGGGTGTATTTTACATAATTTAGTATATATAATATGAAGAGTATTGGAAAATATGCAGTTGGTAATTTCTTAAAGGATATTTGTTAAATATGAGAAGGTTAACAAAATCTTATAGAAAGGGATTGGTTTCTAATTTTATTGATTCATAAAGCATAGCTATACCTTTTATATGATCTTAATTGGCAATCTGAATTGCAAGTTTATGGCTGTTAATAGATTCCCTTATCTACTACCTGCAATTATTTTTCCCTCTATCAATTAATGTGATTATTACATTGTTCTTATCCCTCCAACATTTTTATAAATCTATGCTCACTAATGGGTATATTATTCTGACCACTATGTCCTTGTCTAAGAATTAAGGCCTTCGTTGTGACACTTTTAATCACAATTGGGAGTATGCAAGGCCTCATGAATAACACTTATATGTGCAAGTTTTACAATTAAGCATATTGTCAAAATTCATACAATAGAGCAATCTCTGTTAAAATTAATTTGTTATAATTTTCCTTGAATTACTAATGCATTTGAAAATATAGAATATAACAATAATATGATAGAAAATGCTGTGCATGTAACAGGATACAAAACTTGTATCAAAGCCTGTGTCTTCACAGAGATGCTCATGGGCTCAAAAGGAACTGGTCAGATCAAATGGATCAAATATCCATGAGTGTGTTTAGGCATCACTGTTTGGAAAATAAATTTATTGGTTATCTTAATCTTTGTTCATGTCTTCAAATTTACTAATACATAATTTGATATTCATTTAACAAGATTATTTAAAGTATTACAGAGCAAACTGAAGTTCTACAAAGTCTGTTAAATATTGGCATGTTTACACTAAATAAATGGATAAAATATAGTGATGCCTTTGTGACAATCCTACTGTAGATTTGCTGCAGTTCAGCTCATATCAAATTAAACACTAAAACAAAATGTATGTATACAAATTATGTACAGTGCTATAATTAACTTAGGATCAGTTGCTCATTATCCTGCTGTTTTGTTCTGTTTTTGCTCACATGTCAAAATTATCAAATATGAATGCAATTACTTCCTAGAAAGAAATAGGAGTCAGCGATTCAGTACTCAGAAATTCAACAATCACTGTGTTGTATGACCAAAGCAATAACTTTCTGAAGATAACAGCCAGGCAATTAACCCTACAGCCAGATCATCAATGCATTCAAAACAATTTTAGAGCAACACAGGAGAGACAGAATGTGACTTTATACAAAAACATTAAAACAATAGCCCTGATGCTCATACCTTCACTGTAGTTCACTTTTACTCAGCCCCATGGGTGGGATAGTGAATATTACTACCCCAAGGTTTCTTGCAAATATTTAAGTCCATTCTCATAACTCTCATTCTATATAGTACTGGGTACTAATTTATTGAATAACTTCCAGTTCTCCTCACAGTAATGTTCTTATTGTTCACATTTCTAAGTTTGCCCTTAAAAAGAAGAAAAAAATTGGAGATGAAAATATATTATAGTTTAATTTTTTCTAAAACATCTGATGACACTCTGTGAATCCTGAATCTTTGTAATAATTATAGAAATTATAATATGAACACATCTAAAAATCATGAAAATCAATTACAAAGATCCATTAGGCAATACAGAATAATTTTACAATGCAAAATATTTTCTGTGTACTCACTGGCAATTGTATAAAGSGACTCATCAGACACACAAAATTTAGACTATAAAATACTATAGACTCATCATATATATATATATATATATATATATACATACATATATATATATATAACAAAATCTTTTTTAAAAGAATATAGAAGCTCTCTAATTCAGTTGATTTATTTCATAGCTTAAAACAAAAGTAACAGAATTGTACACACATACATGTACCATACACACTGCTATTTATTCCAAAGTGAAAATCTGATGCTGGTCAGACAAATATTACTCAAATATATGGTTCTTTAATGACTCATTATATTATTCTTTTTGTGTATCAACAACTACATGCATGTTAAACTTCTTGCTGGAGAGAAACACAATGTTTTCTCAATAGACACGAATGTCAAACAAAAAAATAAACAGGAAAACTGTAAGCAGAATTTAAATTCTCATTTTTGGAACCATGATAGATATTACTGTGTATTCCTTAAAGCAATACCAATTGGAATATTTTTCTAAGTAAATGTGACTTGCTTTAAGAAAATACACAGAGAAAAATACTTCACCCTTGTTAACATGGATACAAAATTCACACAAATCAGCCCGGCAAGAGGTAACAACCATCAAAATCATATTGACATGAGGAATCGCAAATGATAATGCAGAAACAGAAAGTAGAAAGATCCAGAGCAAAAAGGGAGAATATATGGGAGATATCAATCAAAAGATACAAATACCAGATAGATAGGAAGAATAAGTTCAAACATGTCATTCCTCCTCTTTTCCCTTTCCATTAAAGGGATAATCACACCTTTGACCTGGGAGAGAAAGATAGGCAGAAAGCCTGGCCAGGAGGGGTGGTGGTGGAGACCTCAGGCAACTGGGGAGCAACACAAGAGACAGACTTCTCAGGAAGAAGACTTCATTGAACAATTTTTAGTTGTAGGGAACAAAGGCTATTTAAATATTCAGGAAGTGGGCACAGGCTTCGGTATATGTCATTGGCCACTGGCCATGGYTAACAGCCTGATGCTTTACTTACATGAAGATGTATTCCAAGTGTTTTCCGGACATGACTTTATAAAGTGAGAAGTTACCCTGTAACCTGGACAAAACTATCTTTGACTACCTCAAAGGTGGCAGAGGTGGTGGTTGGTTGGTAAGTTACATGCTTTGGGACCTGAAGGCACAGACACAGTGAGTATGTGTAACAGAGGATTCTATTCCTGCAGATCTCGGGACAAGATTTCTAGTGTTTGGATTTGCTTGACACTACTCTTGTCCCAGGCCTGCTCCCCACAATTCCATGGCTCCCCTGGTCACATAGAAACATATGTACAGATTGCGATCACCGTATACTTGAAAAATGCTGAAGAAACTGTAAAATAATCATCACTGACATGATAATGATGAAAGACAATACAGATATTCAGTTGGAAGTTTCAAGTATATAGGGATTTAAATAACAAGTATGTATTATGTAAGAAATGCATGCAATTCTATCTCTCATTCTTAAAATTAGGTAAAACCTCTTTGTTTGAGAAACACAGAGACTCTATAGAGAGATAAGAACTAGCTGGGCACCATTTCTGGTTTCTACTACGAGCCACAGTTGCATGGAAATTCCTTCAGTGAATCAGATGATCCCCACCGAAAGCTCTAACTACATAGAAAGAGGCCCAGATCCCAGCAGCTACTATAAGTTTACAGAGACTGCCAATATCTGGAACCAAATACTAGGCAGCACTTCTACTATGCAATTTATCTCTACCTACTCAAAAGGCAGGGTTCAACTGTTTCCTTTTCACATATATGGTCGAGAAATTCATAGAGGTTTGAAAGTTTTAGAATGGTATTAAAATAGTGTGGCTACAGTGGTAGAATATGTGCCTAATCCTTCAGAGACTTTATGCACCAGAATGGGGTGATACTTTAGAGGGTCTTATCCTCTCACAGAAAAAGCAGAGGGAGCAATGAAGAAGGACACTGTGGGGGAGCAGCATTTGAGATGTAAATAAATAAATAAATAAATAAATAAATAAATAAAGCTATTAATCTTTCTGCATAATAGAATATATTATAAAGTGTGGTTTTTGTTAGAGAATAGAAAAAATATATAAAACTAAAGACTCGAATAAAGCTGAAGAAGCAAAGGACTTTTCATGTGCAAATAAATTAGTCAAAATTATAAAACTTTAATTGTATAAAAAGCTAGTATTTCTAAAGGATGATGTAATACCTTCATATTTTACTGGTACTTCATTTATTAATTCTAGCAAGGAAATGAAACCAACCTAATTTTTTATCAACATATGAATTAATAATGAAAGTTTATTATATACATATATGTATATGATGGAATATTCAGTTTTTAAAAAAACACAATCACATAATGTGAAGAAAATGGCTAAATTTAAAACATGTAAGTTAAGCAAAATCATGAAAAGAAAAATCCTATCTGTTCTCTCTCACATAAGTGGATGCTAGCTTATTACATATATGTGTGTGTATTTATATAAGTATATCTGGATGTGAGTATAAACAAGTGTACATGTGAGTACATTGAAGTAGGAATAATAAATTTCAACAGATGAGGAAGGTATGAAAGTTATAGGAATTTTTCTGCATGATCAGTACATTGAAAATAAAATTTATAGAAAAAATTATTACTTTTTTATTTGTTATATTCTTTATTTATATTTCAAATAATTTCCCCTTTCCTGGTTCTCCCCTTCCTAAAATTCCCAAAGCCCTCTTCCCTCCCCATGTTCCCCAATCCACCCAGTACCACTTCTCTGTTCTTGTATTCCTTTACACTGCTGCAGTGAGCATTTCCAGGACCAGGGGCCACTCCTTCTTCTTAGACATCATTTGATATGTGAATTGTGTCTTGGGTATTCCAAGCCTCTAGGCTGATATCTGGTTTTCAGTGAGTAGCTAGCATGAGTGTTCTTTTGAGACTGGGTCACCTCACTTAGTATGATATTCTCCAGTTCCATTCATTTGTCTAAGAAGTTCATGAATTCATTGTTTTTAATGGCTGAATAGTACTCCATTGTGTATATATACCACATTTTCATTGAGGGACATCTGGAATCTTTCCAGCATCTGGCTATTATAAATAGGGCTTCTATGAACTTAGTGTCCCATGTATCCTTTTTACATGCTGGGGAATCCTCTGGGTATATGTCCAGGAGTCATATAGCGGGGTCCTCTGGAAGTATAATTCCCAGTTTTCTGAGGATCCACCAGTCTGATATCCAGAGTGGTTGTACCAGCTTGCAACCCCACCAGCAGTGGAGGAGTATTCCTCTTTCTCCACATCCTTGCCAGCACCTGTTCTCTCCTGAGTTTTTGATCTTAGCCATTCTGACTGATGTGAGGTGAAATCTCAGGGTCATTTCTAGTTGCATTTCCCTAATGGCTAAAGATGTTAAACATTTCCTTAGGTGCTTCACTGCCATTAGATATTACTTAGGTGAAAATTCTTTGTTTAGCTCTGTACCCCAATTATCAATGGGGTTATTTGGCTCTCTGAAGTCTACCTTCTTGAGTTATTTTTATATCTTGGATGTAAGCCCTTTGTCAGATGTAGGGTTGGTAAACATCTTTTCCCAATTTGTTTGTTGCCATTTTGTCCTGTTGACAATGTTTTTTGCCTTACAGAAACTTAGTAATTTCTATGAAGACCCATTAGTCAATTCTTGATCTTAGAGCATAAGCTATTGGTGTTCTGTTCAGGAAAATTTCCCCTGGGCCCATGTCCTCAAGGGTCTTCTCCAGTTTCTTTTCTATTAGTTTCAGTGTGTCTGGTTTTATGTGGATGTCCTTGATCCACTTGTACTTGAGCTTAGTACAAGGAGATAAGAATGGATCAATGTGCATTCTTCTGCATGCTGACCTCCAGTTGAACCAGCACCATTTGTTGAAAAGGCAATCTTTTTTCCACTGGATGGTTGTAGCTCCTTTGACAGAGATGAAGTGACCATAGGTATGTGGATTCATTTCTGTGTCTTCAGTTGTATTCCATTGATCTGCTTGCCTGTCACTGTACCAATACCAGGCAGTTTTTAACACAGTTGCTCTGTAGTACTGCTTGAAGTCGGAGATATTTATTCCCCCAGAAGTTCTTTTACTGTTGAGGATAGTTTTAGCTATCCTAGGATTTTTGTTTATTCCAGATGAATTTGAGAATTGCTCTTTCTAAGTCTATGAAGAATTGAGTTGGGATTTTGATGGGATTGCATTGAATCTATATTGCTTTTGGCAGGATGGCCATTTTTACTATATTAATATTGCCAATCCATGAGCATGGGAGATTTTTCCATTTTCTGAGGTCTTCTTAAATTTCTTTCTTCAAAGAGATGAAGTTCCTGTCATGCAGATATTTCACTTGTTTGGTTAGAGTCACACAAAGATACTTTATATTGTTTGTAGCTATTGTGAAAAGTGTCATTTCCCTAATTTCTTTCTCAGTTTGTTTATCCTTTGAGTATAGGAATGCTACTGATTTGCTTGAGTTGATTTTATATCCAGCCACTTTGCTGAAGTTATATATCAGCTGTAGGAGTTCTCTCGTGGAGACTTTTTGGGTCGCTTAAGTTTACTATCATATCATCTGCAAATAGTGATAATTTGACTTCTTTCCAAATTGTATCCCTTTGACCTCCTTATGCTGTCTAATTGCTCTAGCTAGAACTTCGAGTACTATATTGTACAGGTAGGGAGACAGTGGACAGCCTTGTCTAGTCCCAGATTTCAGAGGGATTCCTTCAAGTTTCTTTCCATTTAGTTTGATGTTGGCTACTGGTTTGCTGTATATTGCTTTTATTATGTTTAGGTATGGGCCTTGAATTTCTGTTCTTTCCAAGACCTTTAACATCAAAGGATGCTGAATTTTGTTAAATGCTTTTTCAGCATGTAATGAAATGACCATGTGTTTTTTTTTTTTTTCTTAGAGTTTATGTAGTGGATTTCACTGATGGATTTCCGTATATTGAACTATCCCTGCATCCCTGGGAAGAAGCCTACTTGATCATGGTCAATGATCATTTTGAAGTGTTCTTGGATTCAGTTGGCAAGAATTTTATTGAGTACTTTTGCATTGATATTCATAAGGGAAATTGGTCTAAAGTTCTCTTTTTTGTTGGATCTTTGAGTGGTTTTGGTATCAGCGTAATTTTGGCTTCATAGAACAAGTAGGGCAATGTTCCTTCTGTTTCTATTTTGTAGAATAGTTTGAATATTGGTATTAGGTCTCCTTTGAAGTTCTGATAGAATTCTGCACTAAAACCATCTGGTCCTGTGTTTTATTTGGTTGGGAGATCGTCAATGACCACTTCTATTTCTTTAGGGGTTCTGGGACCATTTATATGGTCTATCTTAAACTTTGGTAGTTGGTATCTGTTTAGCAAATTGTCCATTTCCTCTAGATTTTTCAGCTGTGTTGAGTATAGGTTTTTGTAGTAGGATCTGATAATTTTGTGAATTTCCTAACTTTCTGTTGTTATTTCTCACTCTTCATTTCTGATTTTGTTAATTTGAATACTGTCTCTGTGCCCTCTGGTTAGTCTGGCTAAAGGTTTATCTATCTTATTGATTTTCTCAAAGAACCAGCTCCTGGTTTTGTTGATTCTGTTTTTATCTTTTTGTTTCAACTTGGTTGATTTCAGCCCTGAGTTTGATGATTTCCTGCCTTCTACTCCTCTTGGGTGTATTAGCTTCTTTTTGTTCCAAAGCTTTCAGGTGTGCTGTTAAGCTGCTAGTGTATGCTATCCCAGCTTCTTTTTGTAGGCACTCAGAGCTATGAGTTTTCCTCTTAGCACTGCTTTCATTCTGTCCCACAAATGTGGGTATGTTGTTCCTTCATTTTCATTAAATTCTAAAGATGTTTTGATTTCTTTCCTTATTTCTTCATTGACAAAGGTATCAATGAGTAGAGCATTGTTTAGCTTCCATATGTATGTGGGATTACTGATGGTTTTGTTACTATTGAAGACCACCCTTATTCCATAGTGATCTGATAGGAGGCATGGAATTAGTTTGATCTTCTTATATATGTTGAGGTCTATTTTGTGACCAATTATATGGTCAATTTTGGAGAAGGTATTCTGAAGTACTGAGAAGGTGTATTCTTTTGATTCAGGATGAAATGTTCTATAGATATCCATTAAATCCATTTGGTCCATAACTTCTGTTATTTTCACTGTGTTTCGGTTTAGTTTGTGTTTCCCTGATCTGTCCATTGAAGAGAGTGGGGTGTTTAAGTCACCCACAATTAAATGTGTGGGGTACAATGTGTGCTTTAAGCTTTAGTAAGGTTTCCTTTAGGAATGTGTGTGCCATTGCTTTTGGGGCATAGATATTCAAAATTGAGAGTTCTTCCTGGTAGATTTTTCCTTTGCTGTGTATAGTATGTCCTTCTGTGTCTTTTTTGATGACTTTTGGTTGAAAGTCTATTTTACTGGATATTAGAATGGCTACTTCAGCTTGTTTCCTGGGACCATTTGCTTGAAGAACTGTTTCCCAGCCTTTTACTCTGAGGTAGTTGTTGTCTTTGACACTGAGATATGTTTCCTATATGCAGCAAAATGTTGGGTCTTGTTTACAAATCTAGTTTGTTAGTGTATGTCTTTTTATTGGGGAAATGAGTCCATTGATATTAAGAGATATTAAGGAACAGTGATTGTTGCTTCCTGTTATTTTTGATGTAATTTTTAAGTTTGTGTGGTTATCCTCTTTTGGGTTTGTTGAAAGAAGATTACTTTCTTGCTTTTTCTTGTGTGTAGTTTCCCTCCTATTGTTCATGTTTTCCATTCATTATCTTTTGAAGGGCTGGATTTGTGGAAATATACTGTGTAAATTGTGTTTTGCCATGAAATACCTTAGTTTCTCCATCTATTGTAATTGAGAGATTTGCTCGATATAGCAGTCAGGTTTGGCATTTTTGTTCCCTTAGGGTCTGTATGACATCTGCTAAGGATCTTCTAGCTTTCATAGTCTCTGGTGAAAAATCCAGTGCAATTCTGATAGGTCTACCTTTATATGTTATTTGACYATTTTCCCTTACTGCTTTTAATATTCTTTCTTTGTTTAGTACATTTGGTGTTTTAATTATTATGTGATGGGAGGAATTTATTTTCTGGTCAAATCTATTTGGAGTTCTGTGGGCTTCTTGTATGTTCATGGGCATCTCTTTCTTTAGGTTAGGGAAGTTTTCTTCTATAATTTTGTTGAAGACATTTACTGGCCCTTTAAGTTGGAAATCTTTGCTCTCTTCTATACCTATAATCCGTATGTTTGGTCTTCTCATTTTGTCCTGGATGTCCTGAATGTTTTGTGTCAGGAGCTTTTTGCATTTTTCATTTTCTTAGGCTTTTGTATAAATGTTTTCTATGGTATCTTCTGCATCTGAGATTCTCTCTTTTATCTCTTGTATTCTGGTGTTGATGCTTGGGTCCATGACTCCTGACTTCTTTCCTAGGTTTTCTATGTCCCAAGTTGTCTCTCTTCATGATTTCATTATTGTTTTTTACCTCTTTCTTTGGATCATGTATGGCTTCATTTAATTCCTTCATCCATTTTGTTGTATTTTCCTTTAGTTCTTCAAGGGCTTCTCTCTGTTTACTTGTGGTCTCCTGTATTTCTTTAAAGGAGTTATAAATGTCCTTCTTGAAGCCCTCCATGAAGCCCTCCATCAGCATAATGATCTGTGATTTTAAATCCATATCTTGCTTTCCTGGTGTGTTTGGATATCCAGGACTTGCTGTTGTAGGAGAATTGGGTTCAGATGGTACCATATTGACTTAATTTCTGTTAGCAATGTTCCTACATTTGCCTTTTGCCATCTGGTTGTCTCTGGTGTTAGTTGGTCTTGCTGCCACTAGCTGGTGCTTGCCCTTCCTGTGTGCCTGCAGGACTATCTCGGTAATCCTGGGTGACCTGCACAACCATGGCACAGAGTGCTGTGGTCCTGTGAGTTCCTGAGTGCAGGTGGAGTCCTGGCAGGTTGTGTCCCAAGTAATCCTCTATTCTGGTGATCCCTGCCTACCAATCTGTTATACAATCACAGGAGCAAAGATGGCAGTCTACTACAAGACCCACTCTATTGTAATTGTAATTGGGTATATAGCTCTGTGGCCCTGATCAACTCGGAATTCAGACTGTGCTAGCTGTCTCCTCTGTGCCCCTGGGTGTATATCTAGCTTCCAGAGCCACTTGCAGATGGTGTGCTGTAGCCGGGGATGTTCTTGATCCGCAGGTGGAAATCGGAAGAAGAAAAATTATAAAGTGTAATGCAAGGCCCCACAGCTTCACAATGGATGTATTAATTTAATAACAATTTTTCTGATATTTAAAGACATTTTAGTGTAAGTCATTAGTTTTGTTTTTGTGGGGTTTTTGCAAGTTCTTTGTGATAAAGTTGTAATTATATACTAGGTTAAATAATAACACCTTTTTCCATTCATTATCATCTTTGTAAARCAATATTAGGAGATATACTGGAAATATCTTTGAAATCATTTTGAAATCATTTTCATGTAGATATTTTGATCTATAAATGTGTAATCATCCACTATAAAATGATATGTAGATAATAACCCCCACAAAAGAGAGATTTTCATTCAGAAGGTCTGAATGTACTTGAATTTATAGGATCCTTTGTATGAATATCATATTTTACAGTATTATAAGAAATTTAAATTTCATGGCAATAATTAATTAAATGATTTTGCTTCTTCAAATAAGTACATTGGTTATTGAGTTTTATGGCCCACTTTTTGACTGTTTTCTAGGAAATAAAAATGATCCGCAAAGTTTGTAAGATTTGATATGTCAGAACCAGTGATTTCTACTGCCAAAAATTATTATCATCTCTAACTACCCATTTTTGCACCCTGACTTATAAAATGAAAACCACATCTAAAATAATGACATATGTAATGTGAACACAGAATTATGAAAAACATACTTTTTCTTCCAACTTAAATTTGCTGTAAATTTTAAAAGCAATGTTCATTGAAACTAAATGTTACTTTCTGCTTTCTAGTCTCCAATACTTAGAAAATGACAAAAAAAAAAAAAAAACAGTGTACATGCCACCATATATAATTTTGTTTGGTATTGAAATGAATTGGGGTTAACAAGGTTTCTGATACAATCTGAAGTCTGAATACCTTGGGTCATGGTTGTTTCCTATGTGCACAGCACACACTTTGGAGATAATGTATTCACAATGAAAAGTCAGAAAGCCAATATTGCCACAGAGAAGGAAAGGACAGTATTTCAACAGAATAAACAGGGTTCATTTCAAGTATGTATTTAATCTAAAGGACTTCAGAATGAAATTCTCTAAAAGCTAGGTAGAAGTTATTTCTTGACAATTCTACTGTGAAAATTTGAATACTATCAGCAACATTCAGCAGTATTCCTTCTTTTTATCTTATAGTGAAACATGGTAGGTATTTGTCACAAAACAGATTTATATTCTTATTTGGGAACTCACAGACACTATGCAGTGAGCTTCCTATGAATAAATATTGTCAATCTGAACACATAGGAATTTTTTTTGAAAGGAAGTGATAGTTTGTCATACACAGAAGTTTGCTTAAGGAAATACTGACAAAGTAATAAAAGTTGACAGATATGGAATCCTTTTTAAAGTAGTGGTCATTAGTTGAAATATTGAACTAGATTACATTCTCTGCAACTTTTGGTTTCAAATGATAGTATAAATAATTTAATTAAAGAATATTCTCATAAATATAACTTTTATGTCATTTAGAGTATATTTTTTGTGATAGACTGAATACACTGAAAATGACTTTATATGATTAGTTTTACTATTGTCTTATGGGTTTGAATACTTTTATGGTTTTATATTAATAATTTGATAGGAAAATGCACAATGTATTTTTCAATATTATCACCAATATAAAGTATTGTATATGCTTAAAAGTAATATAGACTATCATGGCTTCCTTGGCAGAACTCCATCCTCCATATCCAAACCCATAGGACATCAAAGAAATCATTGTCAATAAAGAACACCAAAAGGATATTTAGAAGAAAAACCTATTATATCTAACCCTGGAAACAATTGCTATTACCTACCTAGTCTGTGGATGTGCTCCTTGTCAATTTTCTAGAAGAGACAAAGCATTCAGAAAAATTGAGACCATCATGGAGAAGATATGGTGTTATCATCAAGATGAACCATGGAAAGTATTAAAAGATTACTCTGCTGGCATGATTTCAGAATAGTCTATGCTATTGTTTTGATGAAATGCAATTAGCTTTTATTTATTTGCTTCAATACTGAAAAAAATGCTTACAAGTTAAACAAAATACTTTCACAACTGTAAGGATGTTTTTATTTATATATTTGAACCAAAACCCACACATTAAGTCAGTGTCCTTAAACGATAGGTAAATAGCTAAGAAGTTCAACCACATGCTATATCAGATTAACATACCTTACTGTCCTTAATAATATTCACATGCTCTACCATACTTTTGTGATTCTTAAGAAATATCTTGGTTGTACATTAGTACTGTGTTAATTCCTAAACTTGGCCAATTAAGCTATGATGCAAGATTCTTCCTATCCATTCACATTGAGGCAGTGAAAGGCCAGTGATTGGAGGGGAGAGAGAGGGAGGAGCTAATAGAGGGAGGGGCAGAGAGAGAGGGACCCTGGGAGCTGCAGGAGTTAATGGAAGAGGAGATGGGCAGATCCAGATGGTGTCAGATGTGTTTCTGGTGTGCTGAGAGGTTAGAAATATTGGGATAAAACTTTATCATTGTAATTTGGCATTATGTAATTAGGAGTTTCATATACATAAATATGCTTGGTTAACTATTCAAGTTCAAAAGTGATGCTTTACAGGATACTTGGAAGTAGTGGGTGCTGGGCAGGAGAGTGGGACCGCCAGGACTTGGAGCAGAGGCCTGTGGGGGTGGTACTTTATTTTAATCTTTTCCCACTACAAGTTATGCTTCATTTCAGCCAATCTTTAAAACACTATTTATTCTGCTTGCCACCCTTTTGTCAATATATGTCAGCTCAGATCCTAGCAGCTGTTGGGCATCTGGCTGTCATTACTAGAGAAATAGAGCTGTGTTGTGACAGAAATTACATATCACAAGATGCTTTCCTGCCTGATTTCTAGATGATCATGTTGTGTCATTTGAAACTAAAATGAAGAGATTCTTTACTGAAGATTACAAAACTGATTTGTGAGCTAAATGTATTTGCAGACATTATAAGTTAATGCTCTACTTTTCTCTCACTGAAATAAAATGCTTATTATAAAATACCTGTACTTTCTGCATTATTTATGGAAAGACTGTAAGTGCTGAGAAAATATGAGACATTGTTTCAAGAAAAACCTTTAGGTACCTGAAGAAGTATATCCTCCATGTTAGACAAATTAGACAATTATAGCTCCTGTTTGCTGTGTGACTTAGGAAAAATTGTAGCTATGATCCTGTTAATAATCTCCTACATTTTGNACATACAATTTCCAGGTGAGCCCAGTTTTCAGATAACAAACATTCCTGCCCGATGCAGGAACTTGCTTGCAAGCAAAACAGAAATTTCAGAAACAGGTTACAGACAGAGAAGAACCTTAACCAGCCTTTTCCAGGGTTCTCCAGACCCCTGCGGTCTGGACAGTAGCACAGCTGCCATTAGGAACTTACCACCCCAGGCGCTTGCATGCCAAAACCGAAATTTCAGAAACAGAAACTAGGGCTCACCTCCTGCGGAACCTTCCCACCAGAAAAAGAAACAGAGTCCGACGGCCCGCCTTCTGCAGGACCTCCACATCAGAAACAGACTGGCTGAGGGAAACTGAAGTCTCTCGGTTCTACAAGAGGTTCAAAATCCGCATCAGCACCCGACGGCCTAGGGGACCTGAAGTCTCTCGGTTCTCCAAGAGTTTCAGAGTCCGCATCGGCACCCAGACGGGAGAATTCCGAGCATCCTCGGGTCTCCCCCCAGTTTTCCTGGAACGTCTTCCAGGTAGCAATCAGTTACTTTAAAGCATGTCTGCCGTAACACCTCTCCCATTCCAGATGGAGGGTTCTGTGCTCTCAGGAGCGCAGATGACTGCAAACCGAAAATACCAGATTCAGCGCCTCAGAAATTCAGACAAACAGCAGATAGAGAGACCACGACAGAATACAGAATCTTACCTCAAAGTCAAACATTCAAGACACTCAGAACAAACACACTGGCCAGCACACACATATAGTGGGGGTCCCCATTACCTCCAAGTCGGTTCTCAGGTGTGTGGAGTGTTCGCGCTTCCCGGCCCATGCACCAAAATGTTAAGCCCGAAAACATGGGGGTGTACCCTGCACCCCATCCCTAGGAAGGCGACACCCCAAATCACTCACGAGAAACGGTCTCGATGCAACCGCATGAGGATTTCTTTATTAAAAAGGAAACTAGTATACTGGGATCAGCCACTCATAACCACGCAGGGTCAGAGAAAACCAATAAAAGCATGCACAGTGGAAAGGGTTTTTTATATCATTCTGAAGGCCATCCCAGGGGGCAGGGCATAACTGCATTCCCAAAGATGGGGTGGGGCTGACAACCTTTCAGAGCAGAGAGGTGGGGGGGGGGGGAAGGTAAGGCAAGATCTTTCAGCAGCACTTGTGGCACTAATTTCCCAAGTCTTATTATGCTGACTGAAAGACATACTGTCTCACACAGTTTTGTTTTAAGAACTGAGTGAAAAAGCATGATCATAATTCTTAACATTCGTGGAAAAGACTTTTTTTTTTCATTTAAACTGATGGCAGTGTTCTGGGAGCTGCTGTTGTATGTAAATTACTCTCTTAGATCCTTGCATGACATTTATTCCTATTCTCTGTTCAGCTATAAGTTTTCTCCTTCTTAATGTTGTTTCAATAATAAGGTAATTCAGAACTATTGTCTTAAAAATAAGATTAATTATCCTCATGCCTAGAATGACAAAAGTATTCATATTCTTTTTGCACAGAGATTGTACAAGAATAGCAATGATATGATACTCTAGAATGAGAGAGAACTACCACACTTTTACAGAAATCATTAGTATTAAAAATAAATTCGTTAGGCATTACTCGCGTCCGCAGCTCCTAGACACTGATTTTTTTCTTTTCTTTTTTCATTAATATAGTTATTTATTCTCTTTACACCCAGATCAGAGCCCTCTTCCTCAAACCCTCCCCGCTACAACTCTCCCACCACCATCTCTCCATTACCTCTACCCCTCCTCCTCAGAGAAGGGGACTCCTCCTACTGCCCTGAATCAACCCTTTCTGCATATCAGGTCTTTAACAGCTCTAAGCACATCCTATCCCACTGAGACCAGACAGGGCAGCCCAGCTAGGGGAAAGAGATTCAAAGGCAGACAACAGAATGAGAGAAAGCTCCTCTCCTGCTCCAATTGTTAAGGGATCCACATATAGACCATATGAACATCTGTTATTATGTGTGTATGTTGGGGAGGTCCAGTCCATGCATGATCTTTTATTGGTAGTTCAGTCTCCATGAGCCTCCATGGACCCACGTTAATTGACTCTGTGGGCTTTGACTCTGTGGCCCTTTTTGTGGTGATCTTGACCCCTCTTGCTCACTCAATCCATGCTCCTTCAACACCGCTTTTGCACAGGACTCCCCAAGCTCTGCCTACTGATTAGCTGTGAATCTCTGCTCTGTTTCAGTCAGCTGATGGATGAACCCTTTTAGTGGACAGTTGTGCCAGGGTCCTGCCTGCAGGCCTAGCAGAGTATCATTAGTAGTGTCAAGTGTTGGCTCTCTTATGTGGGGTGATTCTTAATTTGAGCCAGTCATTGATTGCCCGTTCCTTCAATCTGTTTCCTCTTTATCCCTATACATCTTGTAGGCAGAAAAAATATTAGGTCAAAGATTTTGTGGGTGGGTTGGGTTTCCACTTCACTTCTATTATCTTCTGCAATGATGCATTTGTAGATAGACATTGTTTAAATTCAGTTTTGTCATGAAATATCTTGTTTTCTCCATCTATAATGATTAAAACTTTTGCTTGGTATAGTAGTCTGAGCTAACATCTGTTGTCTCTTAGGGTCTGCAAAGTATAAGCCCAGGCCTTTCTGACTTTTAGAGTCTCCAATGCAAAGACAGATGAAATTCTGATAGGTCGGCCTTTATATGTTATTTGCCTTTTCCCCTTTTATTGTTTAACATACTATTTTGTTTTTTACATTTAGTGTTTGCATTATTATGTGGCAGGAGAATTTTCTTGTCTGGTTCAATCTATTTGGGGTTCTTTAAGGGTCTTGTATGTTCATTAGCACCTATTTATTTAGGTTGGGGAAATTTTTTTCTATGATTTTGTTGAAAATATTTTTCTGGGCCTTCAAGCTGGGAGTCTTTTCCTTCTTCTATTCTTATTATTCTTAGGTTTGGTGTTTTCATTTTGGTAACCCTTACCAACATCACAAAAGGGGCTTCTCATGCCTGGCATTGGATTATTGTCAGATAGTCTATGGCTTTTTGAGAGAACAGTGGTAATCATACAATGGAAGATTGTATTTGAATKATTTAGAAGACAAGATAGTTTGCTTTTAACAAAGTTCATATGATGAGTAAACATTTATCATGTTGAAGACATCATATCAAACAAAAGAATTTATTTTGAAAGGGGTAGAAATGTAAGAACCAGAGGAGCAAGGGGATTAATTAGACTTTCTGGGTTTAGCTTCTGACATCCTTATGGGACACAATCTCACAGCTAATTAACTCCCTGTTCCTCTTGTTCTTACAATATTTCTATCTCTATCTTGTTGTGCTGGTGATAAAATATAGATATAATAAAATTTATCAACTTAACTGTCGTTAAGTACACAATTTCCTTGTAGGAAATGTACACTACAAGACTGTTACCACTAAATATTTTTTTATGTAGAAAAATGTACTCCTCCCTGATAATTCATGACTGTTTTTTCCCCTTCATTGTTGTTTATATGCATAGATGTAAATTTACTAGTATATCCCTAAATATGGCATGACCAGTCTGTAAATTGTTACTTTTATGTATCTGTCCAGGGCTGATGATTTGCTATTGGGTAGCCTACTGATATATTCTTCGCTGGAGGCAACACTAATTTTTTCTGGTCACTGCATTTCGTGGTCTGATGATCTTTGTGTAGAGTTGATGTTCCTTGGGCTCTACATCATCGATTTTGATGTCTCTTGTTGGTGTTCTTGTTCAGCTCATGTTTAAATAGTCGTGTTGAAACTGGGTGTAGTGTCTGATATCCTTAGGAGTCACACTCTCACAAGCTAATTAGTTCCCTGTTCCTCTGTTCTTACAGTATTTCCACCTCTCTCATACAAAATGACTCCTAAGCCTTTAACCATTTTGTCATTTATTGTTCAACAAACACTTCCGGGTTTGTCTGTTTTTGTTTATTGTTTTGGTATAGATAATATATAATGTCAAAAATTACATACAATCTAGATTCATTTTCAGATTTAGAAACAAAAATAGTGGAAGAAAAATTTTCCTATTTTCTTTAAAAATGTATCTCACTCATTTTTATTCCCAGCTAAATGGGTGAAAATTCTAGAGCTATCATAATATACACATTTCCTCATTATCTTCGGAAGTATGCACATAACCCTGCAACTTTTAAAGAGAAGATTCTGACTGGGATTGCTCTACATAGCAAATAAAAGGAATAAGCCTATAACATGAGAGCTGTGTGAGTGAAAATAATGTCTTTACTAATAAGACTTTTCACATAACTTTTACTTTATTATGATCAAATTCAGATGAATTAATGATGTTTATAAAAATGTTATCCAAAATAATTATCCAAATTACAAAGCTAAATCATTTTACAGTTCATATAAGTTGATTTCTGTCCATCTTTTCACTGGCAAAGCCAAATTATCCTAGGTATTGAATTGAAAAGGAGAATAAAGACACAATACATATTTTCCCTTTTTTTCTAATTTTTGAGATTAAATTGATATTATGATTAAAGTGCAACATTTTCTTTTCCTTTGCCTTCTTTCAATCCCGCATATATACAGCTCACATTCTCCTTCAAATCTATACTTCCTTTATTTTATGTGTATACACACATGGATTTCTAAATATAACAGAGTCAGTCTGTACAATGTTACTCATATATATGATTTCAGAGCTGATTGTTTCTCACTGGACAATTAATTGGTGTGCTTTTCCCTTAGGTAAACCATCTCTCCCATTTTCAGCCTTCCATAGATGCCTGTAGTTCTTTGTGGACAGTTAAGGCTTTCTCTGCTTTCCCTTGTCTTATTTGGCATGTTTACAGTTGTCCATCTTGTTTACCTCTCATTTGGGCTTCTCATTGATGAGTCTTGGTATATCTCCTGATACTACTAGGAAACTAAAGCTCACAGAGTACTTTCTGCTCTTCTGACTCTTACAATCTTTGCATCTATTATTACTCAATGCTCACCGAATCTTGGGTGTGGGACTGGTTTTTAGATGTATGCTTCTGAACTGCAATCCACAACTCTGCAACTTTATTGGTGACGGTTTTCTGTAGAGGTTTCCATTTGGTGCAAAGAAAGTTTTACTTGATAAGATGTGTGTCTTAATTAAAGTTTCTATCGCTGTGAAGATACATCATGAAAATGGCAAAAGAAAAGAAAACATTTAATTGGGGCTAGCTTATGGCTTCAGAGGTTAATTAATTATCATTATGGTAGGAAGCATGGTGAAATGAAGGCAGACATGGTGCTAGAAAAGGAACAGAAAGTTCTAAATATAGATTCATTGCTAGCTGGAAGACAGAGAGCCACTGGGTCTGACTTAAGCTTCTAATCTCCAAAGACCTCCTCCTATAACACATTTCCTCCAGTAAAACCACCTATACTCCAACAAGGCCACAATATTTTCAAATAATGCCACTCCCTATGATACTATGGGGGCCATTTTCATTCAAACTACCACAGGTGAAATTTATACTTATCTGTGAGTGTAAGGACAGAATTGATAGATAGTTGTTAGGACTATTTAATATGTATTTTAAATATAAATGCTTTCTGATGTCATCCTTTTTGTGTTTTAGTAAGACATATGGTTATCAGTATGATATATTTTAGTAAGTACAAATGTATCTATATATCAATGTAACAATATATAAGTAATATACTTAAAATATTTTACTTAAAATGAAAATAGTTGTCAATATAGTGTGCTGAAAGACTGATCCTCATCTGGATTCACAATAGCTACTCTGCTGGGTCATACATGGCACAATTATTGCTATGTTGCTCATGTTCCCTTTTTAATCCATAATTAATTTCAATATTTTCACATGCTTTGCTAATCTATTTCCTTCAGAGTCATTGTATAACTTAAGATCCCAATATTTTGCATGAATATATTCTTTGTGTTTTTGGCTACTTTTTCAGTGTTTTTACCTGTATTAAATAAATAGAAGATATTTTAAATACTTTTAAAGAGAGAGTTTTACATATTTGTGCGATATATGATATAAATTATCTAATACAAAAGCACTCATGTTTGAATATTAGGGGATAATACTAGCAAGTTTCAGGTGGAGAAGAAGCTTAGGCAGAAACATTTCAGCATCAAAGAATTGAAAAAGGAATGACACCAATTGTAATAAATTTGGATGGAAGTTTTACCTCCTAAACTTTATTTGTTGAATATAAATTTTAATAAATATATTTCTAAAATTAAGATTTTCAGCCAACTTTCATTTAATCAACTACAATTACTTGAAATATCATTTTTGAAAATACTGAAACATTACAACTATTACCCTAAAACCAGAAATTATTCTAGTGTTTCAAAATATTACATATTTGTATATTTTGTATCTCTTGTGTGAAATCAACATAAAAGCAACTTTAAGATAACATCATTGTATTATTCAGTCTATGTTCTTTACAGTTACATATAAATTAATCAAATTTCATAGATGTCAAACTTTCTCCGTCTTCTCATAGAATTGTACTGATTGAATAATGAATACTCAACTCAGCATTTTATCCTGAAAGTCTGAGATCTTTGAAAATCATTTTTCTTCTCATTTAAGTGGTTTTTTAACACTGTATTTTCTCAAGTACACCCATACTTTCCTAATTGCATATTTAATACAATGACAAAAATATTTACTAAATTAACTACCTTTCAACAAGGAGAAAACAGARTCTGTCCACTTTAAGTCTGAATGACCACTGCTTATCACAATTGCAATCACAGAACACTCACTGTGCCTTGTCATTGACAGCATTGAGAGGATTTACAATGCCACTGTGCACATATTAGCATGATAATGAAAAAGATAATAATCAAAATACTAAAAATCATATCTTTAAAATGTATTAATTTTATTGTTGTTTAATTATATCAGTTTAGCTATGTAATAAGTGAAACTGATACAACTATAATATGTAGTAAGCCTGGTATAATATCCTTAGAGAAGAATATGTATTTTGAGATATATTTGGAATGTAGGTTAAAGCCAGTTCCTAGCAAAGTGACATATGATTCTCTGATTGAATTCCATATCTAATGAGGGACTGGAGATTTTTAAAACAGGGAGCTGTTACTGAAAGGTAACTATTTAGATAGAGCCTTAAATCTTTCCAAGCACTGAAATATGTATCGTATGTAACTCTTGTTCCTATCAGTGTTCTTATCAGCAAACAAACATAAGATCATTTTTGATCATTTAATTTTCATATTTAGAATTTATTTATTTATTTTTTTGCTCTCTTTTTATTATATTATCAGACAACTATCTCATACATTCCCTTGTTCTTGTGATTACCCACTTATTAATATAAGTACTGGGACATTTCATAAAATATGCATCATATTAAGGGGTTAGAATCTTACCTATGGGATTTTAGATGAAAATTAGGTAAACCTAAGACAGACTAGTAATAAACACCTTTTAAAAAATTATTTCCATTATTCACATAGGGAAATCAAGTCACAAATATGTTAAATATAGGAAATATGTGAAAATTACCAAATGTAAGTTTCCAATCTTAACACTTGTTTTTCAATGCCTGTGAATTTTATAAGAATTTTATTTTATAATGAATTCTTCATTTAGTGTTTGGTTGAATTCAAATGTGCATATTAGAGAGAAGATGTCAAATACAATAACTCAAATAATAAAACATTAGATGAACTATGGCAATAAGAGTAGACTAAAATCTACTCGAATTGTTGAAACAGGATTAAATTTCTTAATGTGGTTACACTGACTTCTCTTAAATAGAAATACTACTTTTAAGCTATAGTTGGCTTGAAAGGCAAAAATCAGTATAGAGTGACCAACACTGTTACATTTAGAGGTCTTAAAAATCAGAGCTTTGGGAGTTGATATCTTAAGGCCTGAAAATGTAATTAAAACTATCTTCCAGTAGGTTTTTATTAAAGAAAATATATTTTAGCATTAAACATTCATGAGCAAAGAGCAGTTCCCTTTTTGTCCTGAACTATTATCATGCGACCAATAGTTATATACCCAGTGGTTGTGATTCCCTGTCTTCTGTGGAATACTGTAAGATACTTTTTTTTTTAAGTAGGGTGGAAAGTTCCACAAGCTTTAAGCTCTGGTTTTGTAATGGCACAAATGTGCCACAGTCTTTAAAATACATTGGGGAATAGTTAAAACGGCATAATTGACTGATTTAAAAACCAAACTGATGATAACTGTTAATGTGCTCTTTCACATTGCAGCTGAGTATGTTATAGGCTCTAAATAAACACTCATGGAAAAATCCAATCAACTTGTATTGCAAACAGGCTGCATTTTCTCTAAAGCATAAAACATACAAATACAAGAAAAAACTCCCAATAGTTAAATAATGTGCCATGTTCAAAATGGAAAGATGTTATTTGTAAATAATCTGAATAAGAATTCAATATCATCAGACTAAGTAAACATGGCAGTAATGATCATGTAAGGCCCGAAGAAAACACGGGGGTGCACTCTGCACCCCATCCCTTGGAAGGCGACACCCCACATCACTCACAAGAAACGGTCTCGATGCAACCGCATGAGGTTTTTATTGGGGTTCCAGTATACTGGGATCGACTCAGCTCATAACCACGCAGGGTCAGAGGAGATCGATAAGGAGTGTCCAGTGGAAGGGGCTTTTATACAGACATCACAAAGGGGGAAGGGCACGAGGGTATTCAGGTCATGGGGCAATGCAACCCATCCCAGGGGGCCAGGAGTAACCGCATTCCGCAAGCCATCCCAGGGGACTGGGCGTAACTGCATTCCACAAGATGGGGTTGGGCAAACATCAATTATCTGTAGAACAACCTTTGTGATTATTTCCTGAAATAGAGGTCAGGGCAGGGAGGGGGAAGGTAAGCACTACAGAGCACAGATATCTTGTGGCACCCTGGCCTTCCAAAGCAGGATTTTCTGGGAGTAAATAAACAAAATTTCAAGGCAGGACCTTTCAATCAGAGATAAATGCAAGAACCAAACAATGGAAACCAGGTTTACTAGTGGAAGAAGTGGATACACAGGACTATTCCAAAATTAAACTCAAGAAATGAAACTCTTATAAATGTGAGATGACAAAAAAGAATTTCAGTGGCATTGAGCATATTTTCAGGTCCTGTTGCAAGGTTAACTCATGATAAATAGTAAACATTGGTGCATATGAATGCTGAAGTTTCCAGAGATTAGAGGTGTTGGATTTACTTGTAACTGGAGTCACAAGTATTTATGAACTGTCCCATTTGGGAACTATAAACATGCGCAAGCACATGCATTCATTCAGTCAGTCAGATTATTTTTATTGAGTTTATTGTATACCAAACATATATTAGAAACTAAAATTAATATCTGTGAAAAATCATATCACCTTCTACATGTAGCTAAGTAAACATTAGGAGGAACTACATTCCCTTTCCTTCTCCACCTTAATATATTAATTCATCTGTAATTATTCTTAATTTTCAACTGAATTCTATGATTAAAGAATTTTTGTTAATAGGGTATTGTATACAAGCTATGGATAAGCTGCTGATTCTATTTGAAACAACAGTTTATGAACTTTCTGTCCAATGTTTAATTGGCTTTTTCATACTCTGTCCCTTTTACAAAGTTTTGGTTATATCCATTTCCATTTGGCTGAAGTTATAATTTGAGATGTTGTTTTAAACTTCAGCTAATCACCAAAAAGATCTGCTTGTGTGTTTGGTTTGGTTTGTTTGTTTGTTTGTTTGTTTTTCCAAGAAAAGTAAATTAAAAGTATGTGAATTCAAAAAAAAAAAAGGTCAACTTTTTTTGGCTTATGTTATTCAAAACGTTAATATTTGATTGCTATTTTGAAACAAATGAAAATACATTCAGAATCTGTAAAATTAGGGATGATTATATGGTAAGCCCAAATTGTTTCCTTGCTCACTATAGTATTTCTGTAGAGAGCCATATTGGGGTGCTATGCAACCTGGCAGGAATTTGACATTGACCAAGGTGAAGTTCCTCTCCCAGCCTTTGAGCAGGAATTTCTGTGCTAGCCATAATCCTGCTCCACCTAGGGTGGAGCACTCAAACCAATGCAAAGCCTATTGTTCTCCAAGGGCCTGCAGTTTCCAGAGAGGCTCTAGCCACCTGACACTAGCCACCTGCAGAGCAAGTGAACCGGTTCTATGAGAGTTTCCAGCCTTTAGGGGAAGGGTCTTCCCCCCCCCCACCGCCCTGCCTATATATATTTGGAGACCCCCATTATACTTTGAGCCTTGAGCATGAAACTTGTCTTGGCTTCATGTTCCTCTTGACACCCTGTTTCTATCCCCAGCTTTCCTTCCAGGTAACCCGGTAATCCTTCAATGTAACTGCGGGCAGTTACAATTTCTATTTAAATTCAAATAGATTTTCTTGCCTTACCTCATTCTCTTAAGGTTCAGAATATTTTCACTTTCAGTTGTGTTCCAAGAGAGCCCGTGTTACAACTGAAAAACAAAGGGCAGCCTTGAGGTCAGCCTGAGTCACTTGTGGATCCTGCTTCTTACTAGGAATGCTTTCAGCAACTGGAACTCAGCAAGGGATCAGACCATACAATGCTAATTTCATTGTTGTTGTTGTTGTCCTTATTATTGTTTTGTTTTCCTCTGTTTTGAAAATTGACTATTTGGGAAATTTACATCGTACACCCCTGACTGAGCTCCCCTCCCAATCCTTCCATGCCTGAGTTTCCTCCCTTGTCCTGCCACTGTCTTCAACAACAACAACAACAACAACAAAAGTTTGTTTTGTGTTGTCACTGTGAACTTACTGGAGCATGGTCAAACTCCTCCTGGCCAGTTTGCCAAGAGAAGGCAAGTCTTTCTCTGCCTACACCACAGACAGAAGCCATCAACTGTTTGGAGCCTTGGCAGCTCATTTCAATCCAGCCCAATGAGTTAGTTCATCAGGTGTGAAGAAATTCAGGAAGCTTCCATGAACGAACTCAGGAATATGGATACATAATGGCTCAGGAAAGTAACGGCTAAGGATTAGGGGAAATTAAGTTAATACCTCTAAATTATGCTAACCTAACCTTGGTCTCTAGAAGAAGCAGTTAGTACAACTGAATGTTGTACCATTCCATACTATATTAGACCTAGTGGTGCTATAAAATTTCATATCAGTCTTACTTTGGTCTAGTATTTGGTCACTATGCCCTTTTAGATTGGTAAGGCTTGTTTTGTGCCTTACCAATTGGGTGTATGTAATTATTTGCCTTTGCTTTTTTACATTTTATTTTAATTAACTAATTATTTTATTTATTTACAGGCATTTACAGTTTAGAGATGGTCTTGACTCTCAGAAGAGGTTTTAAACTTTGTACTTCTAAATGGTGTTGAGCCTGGAAGACAATGGAGACTTTTGCAGTTGTAGCAAATGCATTTTGCATAATGTTGTGATCACAAGGCTATGGGGGCTAGGAGTCAGAATGTGGTAGATGGAAAGAGAATGACCCACATAGGCTCATATGTTTGAATACCCTGTTCCTAAGTGGTAGATCTCTTTACGATGGATCAGGAGTTATGATATTGGAAGGCTTGTGCTACTCAGGACAGGTTTTCAGTTTTCAAAAAATATGTCCCACTTCCTACTTTATCTGTCTCATGCATGTGGATTAAGATTCATGTTCTTGAATGTTCCTGACACTATACTTTTTCTATGCCAACATGGACTTTAACCCTATGAAACTATAAGACACATTAAATGCCTTCTTTAAAATTGGCTTGGCCATGGTGTCTAATCACAGCAACTGAAAACTAATCAATACAATTTCTTAGGCATATACTTTCAGGAGTAGGCATCTCCTACTCTAGACATGCTTTCCATTCATATTTGTTCACAAAAGGAGAGAAATGAGATCAGTATAGATGTTCATCAACAGAAAAAATGAAATTTTATTTAACCATAAAAAATAAATTATGAAATTTGTATAAAGTGCATGTCTGGAAATTATTGTGTTTAATTAACTGACCCAGATTCAGAATGACAAATATTCCCTCGTATGTGGAACTTTACTTCTAGTGTTTATCTGTGTATATGTGTGAAGATTTGAATATGTATGTATGTTTGTGAGATTAACAGGATATCACAAGACAGAAAAGGGAAAGTTAGGATAAAGGGATGGATATTTTTCAAATATAAAGCATGTTTTCAAGAAATTATATGAAGAACAATAGGAGTGGAAGGTACAGGTAAGACAGAGTTGTGGGGTGGAAGGAGGGAGAGTATGAGTTAAAAAGGGTTATGAAAAATGTCATATTGAAACTTGTTACCTTGTATACAGCTGACCCCTGCTGTTGAATTAGGGAAGGCTGAAGTTGAGGGCGACTCTTTAGGAGGACCAGCAGTCTCACTTAATCTGGACCCCCAAATATCTCAAACACTGGACCACCAAACAGGCAGATTACACCAGCTGATATGAGGCCCCTAGCACACATACAATAGAGGACTGTCGGGTCTGTGTTCAATCAGAGATGATGCACCTAACCCTAAAGAGACTGGAGGCCCCAGGGGCTGGGGGTGGGGGGTAGGGACATTCACGTGGAGACAGGGGGGAGAGGGAGGAGGTATGGGATATGGAACAGTTGGAGGCTGAACAGGGGTTGACATGGTGGGGAATAAAATATGGAGTGTATAAAAATAATTAACTAAAAAAGACATCACTATTAACAATAAAAAAGTTATCTTTTTAATTATACTTAAACCTTATAAATGTACTTCAACCTTATAAATGTACTGTTAATAATTATAAAATTTACACTTTATTTACTATTGACATTTGGCAGTGAAGTTTTGCTAACTTACACTAAATTTTGCCCTATTATTTCCCTGCATTTCTTTTACAAAGGGATGAAGAGAAATATCTTCTAATTATTTAAAAACATATTCTATTTTGCTATTTCAATACACTAGCATTTTAGTTTATTTCTCCTTTTTTTCTCTTCAATAATAATATATTAACAGTTTTATCATTTAGCTTGTTTAATGCTCCATGTGCTTGTCTTTAATTAACAACAACAAAAAACTAAAGATTTTCCTATTTGTGCCAATCTGTACCAACTATCCTGGGAGCCCGTCTAGAAGAGTGTTATCTTATATACTCCTAGGATCCAGAGACCAGATCTCCATGGTATCCCTTACTCCTATAGCTCTTGAATCAGGACACAAGTACTCTCTTAAGGAAGAGCACTTGAAAACACTGCACAGAGTTTCTGATGTACTCCCAAGAAATAAATTTAAATGAGAATTAATTTTAAATAGATTTATATTATTAATAAGGTGAGGATTAAAATTATTTTTCTAAATGAATTTCATCTTATGGTATAAAAGTTGTTTAATTTGATGTTCAGTACTATTATTTGGAACCTTATCAAATTCATGTGATCAGGTATTCACCACTTTGGAATCAGAAATGAAGGTTGAAAAGAAAATGATTAATTATAAGAAAGATTACATTTTTATAATTTCCATGAGAAAACATAGTGTGATGTTGAAAATAAACTAAAAAGTAGATAATTCATGCCTTTTACTCCATTCTTCTAGAGTAACTTCCTTGATACAATAGACTAACTCTCTCAGCATTACTTGGGAAAACTACACTGCAGGCAACCCAAAAGACAGATTTCAAGGTACCCTAATCTCCTTCAAAGCATATGAATATTCTGACTAGCAAATGAATAAGGCAGTTTAAAAAGCATTTAAAATATTATAAATAATCATTTGMTTCAGCAGAACATATAAGAAATTTTTATTTTTATTTATGTTTTAAACCACTCAATCCAAGACAACTTAGATTGGATATCTCTTCTTTGTCTGACTGACATTCAGACTCCCTGTTGATGTCTAGAAGGATCTTTGCATTTGTCATCAATTACAGAAAATTGTATTTTAAAGATACCCTTGCTCCCTCTGAATATCTTTAAAGAACAATGTTCTATGCACAAACTGTCAAACATGCACTGTTGGTGTTGGCTTGTCCTAATCAACATCAAACAATGCTATGAGAATATTTCATAAGATATATCAAAGAATTTAAATAAGTTTGATTCATATGAAAATTTTCCTTCTTTTCTGAATTATTGTATACATGTAMATATATTTTATAAAATGCATTTTTTGAAAAATTTATAAATTTCCTCATTGACCAGGGAAATTAATTTTGCACAYAACTATGAAGTATATTGTAATAATTTCTATTTCCAGGCTTTTCTATATCAACATTCTTTGTACTTTAGATTCCCATAAGATTGTTGAAAGGATTTCTACAAATCATTGATTACATAAGTATTTTCTAGAAGATCTGAGTATCTTTACTTATATATGTCCTATGATTTTAAAATATATTTAAGTTCTATATTGACTGATGAACCATAGATCAGGAATATAATATAATTACAGTCATAGTGTTTGGCCATTATGCAATATWTCATTCAATGTAGGTAAAGAGCATTTTTTATTATATATGAAGGCACTCAAATTATTATTTGCTATGCAAAGACTTATGTATGAACAACTTTAAGAGTATTTGAGCTAGCCCTTTTGTATAGAGGAAGTCAGACAAAGGAAGAAACTGGGAATGGATATGTTATTGAGATGAAAAAATTTTCTTCAAAAATATGCATATTTGTTTATGTATTTATATATCTAGTAGATAATAATTAAAGCAGATAGGGAAAGATTATGTCCACATACATGTTATGATTTTATGTTTTTCATAAGAGGCATGTCATAAAATAGATTCATTCAGTTTCAAAGACAGTCTCACAGTCCTAATTATGGTAGCATAGCCCAGGGACCTAATGTAGGAAGAAGTAATGTGCTTTAACTAAAGTGTGCTATTGCCTAGGTTGATTACTAAAGTCTGAAATGTGCCTTTCTAGAACAACCATGCACATCCCAGGTAATTTCAGGTGGGGAAAAATATGTCTTTCTTCTTCAATAGCTGTGTAACTATGAAAATAACAAATTTAAAATGGTTTATTGAGATAAGAAATATTATAGAAACTTGAGTGTTCTAGTTTCTTGATGAAATATTGGGTCATGAAGTAATTCTAGCTTCTACTTGCAACATTAATACCTTCATATGGTCTAAGAACTATGGATAGGATGCTTTTTCAAAAGGGTAAATAAAAACGAAAATGAAATATGGGACCAGTTAAATAGTATCCTATGAATCAAAAATACAATGGTTAGCAAAAGTGAAGGATATTAGTTATACCTCTGGTGAAAACACTGTTGTGCTTCTAATGAGACAGAATAAGTTCTCCTAGTTACATCATAGTCACAGAATTAGACATTGTCCTGGCCCCACCCATCCTTAAAAATATATTACACAAAAACATAGTGTGGTGATTTGGTTCATATCTTCTCAATCTCATATCTTACAAAATTAGGGTTTTTTATGCTTTTTTAAAAATACTATAACAGGGGTTGGAGAGATGTTGTAGTGGTGTACAGCACTGGCACCCCTTCTAGAGGACTTCCGTTTTGGTTCACAGGATCCAAATGGTGGCTCCTAACTAGAAATTCAGTTCTAGGTAATCCTACACCAATTTATGACCTTCAATAATACATAGCACACAGACATATATGTAGCAAAACACCTATATAAATGTAAATAAAAATAAATTTAAGAAGCATATTTTTAAAAAATGACTTGAAATGCAATTATGTTCTCTTTTATGTTAAGGACTTAACCCTGGGGATGAAAATAATGCTAAACTTATTTTTTTTAATTTTCTATATTCTTTGTTTACATTTCAAACACTTTCCCCTTTCCCAGTCCCCTCCTCACCATATGTCCCTAAGTCCTCTTCCTTCTGCCCAATCCCCAATCACCCCCCCCCCATTTCTTTGTTCTAATACTCCCCTACCATACTGGATCAAGTCTTTTCAGGACCAGGGCCCTCTCCTTCCTTCTTCTGGGGAATCATATGATTTGCTAATTGTGACTTGCTTATTCATAGCTTCTGGGCTAATTAATATCCACTTATCAGTGATTGGATTTCATGTGTATTCTTTTGTGATTGAGTAACCTCACTTAGGATGATATTTTCCAGTTCCAACCATTTGCCTACAAATTTCATGAATTCATTGTTTTTAATTGCTGAGTAGTATACCATTGTATGAATATACCACATTTTCTGTATCCATTCCTCCTTTGAGGGACATCTGGGTTCTTTCCAGTTTCTGGCTATTATAAATAAGGCTGCTATGAGCACAGTGGAGCATGTGTCTTTGTTGCATGCAGGGGAATCCTCTAGGTATATGCCTAGGAGTTGTATGACAGGGTCCTGTGGAAGTGTCATGCCCAATTTTCTTAGGAACCGCCAGACTGATTTCCATAGTGGTTGTGCCCTCTTGCAATCCCACCAACAGTGGAGGAGTGTTCCTCTTTCTCCTCATCCTGCCAGAATCTGCTGTCTCCTGAGTTTTTAGTCTTAGCCATTCTGACTGGTATGAGGTGAAATCACAGGGTTGTTTTGATTTGCATTTCCCTGATGACTAGTGATGTTGAACATCTCTTAAGGTGTTTCTCAGCCACCCGAATTTCTTCAGGTGAAAATACTTTGTTTAGCTCTGTACCCCAATTTTTAATATGGTTATTTGGTTCTCTGGGGTCTAATTTCTTGAGTTCTTTGTATATATTGGATATTAGCCCTCTGTCAGATGTGGGGTTGGTGAAGATCTTTTGCCAATTAGTTGGTTGCTGTTTTGTCCTTCTGATGGTGTCCTTTGCTTTACAAAAACTTTGTAGTTTTAAGAGGTCCCATTTGTCAATTCTTGATCTTAGAACATAGGCTATTGGTGTTCTGTTCAGGAACTTTCCCCCTGTGCCCATGTCCTCCAGGGTCTTCCCCAGTTTCTT
>BDUI01000033.1:1096825-1144553 GCA_002335545.1 Apodemus speciosus | reverse complement strand
TCTCTCTCTCTCTGCACCTTGGCTCAAGCAATATATAGTTTGTAGCTTTGAGACAGAACAGAATATCAAGGCAAGCCAGTATGAAGCAGAGTTGGGGACTAATAAAGACACTTTAATATAGACTGTAGCTTAAATGTTAACAGAAGAAAATCATTTAGTGAGAAAGACCGATCTATAGTATGGATATAGTATTGTCTAAGAGTCAGAGTTTATTAAAGAAATTTTGCTTAATTTTTAAGGGTATGTGGTAGATACTCAGAAAAAATACAACGTAGAATATGTAAGTGGGATTCCTGAAGATACAGAGTATTAGAAGAAATTTCTAATAAGTTTTACATGGGGCTAATGGCTGATGACACTTAGAATAAAAGTAAGGTGTGCCCCAAAGCATGAGTGTGGGCTTCGTTAGGATGGTAAGACCTAGATACCAGCACATAGGCTTTTTACTGAAAACAAAAGGTTTTGAGAATTCCTAAAATTTTCTGGTGAAAGGGACAAGGCCCTATCTAAAAATCACATTAACATATTTACAACCTTCAAAGATATGTGCTTAAGTATGATTTTGGGGGTGAGAGCCTCAGTCTCCTTTCCATTTTCCCCTAATTTTTCCTTTTCTGTCCCATCTCACTATCTTTATTCTCTTCCACTGTCTCTCCTTTTCTTTTCCCTGGGTCGCTCTTAGCCCTAGGAATTGATCTCTCTCAAATATTTCATTCTTTAAGAAGCCATTCTGATGGCATTCCCTTATCTAACAATCCACTGGTTAGAGAATACCATATCTGATTTTGCAGCACCTCCAGGGCAAATTCTCAAGCTCTGCGAGGGTGTTTTCAGATTGTATTTTATCTAGGCAGAAAGTCCCCATGATATTTAGCAAAGAATCAGTGGCTCTGAAGTTGAAGATTCTTCTGAGTGGCAGATAATATTTCAATAAACTTCAGGACCATTTAATCCTATTGCCCATAGACCAAAGTGATTTGTCCTGATAGAAAATGCTTACACACACAGTAGTACTTCTGAGACCTCCAGGGGTCTTGATAGTGTGGCTTTGTGAGGGGTCTTGGAAGGTGAGAAGATGGTTGTCATAGAAACACTTTAGACCCTGGGGACAGGGGACTATTTTCTCTTCTGAAGTAGGTGAAAGAACTGCTTTCTTACATCTACCACACTGAGGGACACAAAACTGGAGCCTCACCATTTTCTAGGTCCATGTTATACGTTATAGTCATACCCCAAATGGCTTAGAGGCATTTTTAGAGAAATAAGGCCTCAGACACAAATCATTTTGGGAAAAAAGTGTTGAGGAACTTTTCTCATAAACCATAAATCCAAATAAATTAACTTTAAAACAAAATATTAATAACAAGAAGAACAACAGGAATAGAAAGAAACAAAGGTAGAATTTCATGCAGCACCATGTGATGCGGTACAGGGCAGCTGAGAATGTTCCAATCAACCATTACAGTGGAAAAAGTCTAAAGATTTATGACTCCAGCCCACTCGTCCGATCTTCTCATTGGCTGTGCACCACACACCTCTCGGTGTTTGTTGTCCAGGCAGCCCACTTTTGCAGTGCGCTTTGGACCTTCTTCCAGTTTATGGATATCATTCTTCTTCTTTAAGCAGCAAGTCAAGTTATACACATCTTTAAAATGTTCCAAATGCAAGGGCACCCACATTCATAAAAGAAACTTTATTAAAGCTCAAAGTACACATTGTACCTCCACGCAATAATAGTGGGAGACTTCAACACCCCTCTCTCATCAATGGACAGATCACAGAAATAGAAACTAAACAGAGACACAGTGAAACTAACAGAAGTTATGGACCAAATGGATTTAACAGATATCTATAGAACATTTCATCCTAAAACAAAAGAATATACCTTGTTGACACTTTCTAATTGGAAACATCTTTGGTTATGGTTTTGGGTGATGTTGGACTTTGGTTTGCTCCCATAAAAATTTAATACACTGAAGCTAAGCAGATTGATGACCTCTCAAGTAAACATTTTTTACTTGTTAAATAGAGTATAGAATTTTCTTCCCAAAGTGATATTTCAACAGTAATTTAATAGAAACTTGTTGGGCCTCAAAGGGGAAAATGAGTATTCTAAGTATTTATCTTTAGATAACAATAATTTTCAGGCTCTTAAGATGGTAGATTATAAAAAGGAAAAAAGGGGGAGGGAACAGTAYGAATATGAACAATCAATACAGACAATTTACATTTTTATGAAAATCCTACTTATGGCTATGTGAAATAAAGTCATCTAGATAGACAAGATTCATTATTTTTATTTATTTTTTTTAGAAAAGGCTAGTTTAGTGTTTTTGTCTATTAGCTGAACTTTATTATTGCTGATAATAAGGGCCTATTTAGAGAAGCAAAAAGTAGCCAATTTTCTCTGTTGAAATTGATGATTCAAAATTCCAATATTGGGTACTCTACAGCCAATAGCATCCAGTTTCTCCCAAACATCAGGACAGAAAGAGCCAAAATGTCATTCTGTTATTTATAGATATCTGCACTAGCCAGAAAGAAGGACCCCAGCTTCAGGAAGACACAGTTTCTATTGATCTTTGGATACAAACACATAAAAATAGTACTGAGTATATGGTAATACAACCCAAATTAGAGAAGAGAAAGTCATCATATTTAGAAAGTAGGGAAAATAAATGGTAAGTTAACAAGTTTTAAAAGGTCAATGAAATGATTCCTAAAGATATACTGTTATACTCATAGACTGAAGCCTAGTCCAACTGGTTTGAGAAAGGATTTATCCAGGAACTGATGGCAGCAGAGAGGCAGAGGTCACCACAAGAACATGGCATACAGAATGAACTAACCTGAACTCATAAAGGCGCCTAGAGAATGAAGCACCAATACAGCACTTGTGTGGGTCTGACTTTGTTCCTCGGCATTTATGTTATGGTTGTGAGGTTTGGTGTGCTTGAGTATTATTGGGAGTTGTCTCTGATGAGTTTACCTGTCCTTGGGATCATTTTCCTCCTTCTGTTGATTCACCCACCCTTGATGTTTGGTTGATATCCCTAGGAAGCCTTTTTTTTCCTGCAGAGAAAGGAGTGAGGAGTGGATCTTGGGAGAGCAGAAATGGGGTGGAGGAAATGGGAGGAGAGGAGGGAGGGGAATATGTGGTCCGGGATAATATCTGAGGGAAGAAGACGTTTTAAAAAGAGAGAGAGAAATGAAAAATGCATTTGCGACACTAGGGTTTTTCACAAAGTCAAGAGGAGCTCATGGGAGTAAATCTATTATGTTTTCTTATTTGTAAATAGGAAGAGGATGAACTACAGGAACAGTTCTAGTATAAAGAAGAACTGAGTTTCCCATAACCCTGAGAGCACCACCATCTATCCTTGGTGAGATAGCATCTTTTATTCTGCCATCATAAGAAAATTATCAGGAGTGGTATTGAATGCAAATTAGTTGGTTGACTTATGAAGATTGGATATAGCTACTTTTTGAAAAGTTTGTCAAGGCGAAATAATTTTACAATACATTTGTAATACCATGGGATGCATAGGAAGTATATGTTCATGTGTGTGTGTGCGTGTGTGCGTGTGTGCGTGTGTGTGTGTGTGTGTGTGTGTCAGTGTGTGTGAATTGCCTAGTGCTCTGATTTGAATTTACCCCTTCCAAAATTCACAAGGTGAAAACCTAGTCCCCAGTATAAAAGTAATGGAAAGTGAGGCCTTTTGAGAGAGATAAAATTATGATGATTTTCTTCAAAAATGAATCAATGCACCTATATACTGTCTCACAATTGTCTGTGTATAACTCCAATTCCACAGAATCAGACACCCACCTCTTCTAGGTTCTTCAGGTAATCACCGGATGTTGTGGACAGATCTGCAATGAAGACAAAATACCCATACACATTAGAAAAAATGAACCTTTTTAAAAAATTTTGTCTATTTATTTGTGACTTCATTTCATTATGAATCCCCCTACAACTCATAAAACCCACACTGTATAAAAACATACAAATCTGTCTCTTCAGTTTGTTTTATTTCTGGATCCTGAGCCACTAACATAGTGGCCAGTAAATCAAAGATAACTTTTTCCTCCTATCTGCGTGCAGGTGTTGACCCTTAACCAGATGAAAGAAATATTGTTTTATATTCTGTAACTAACTCTGGTGGGAAAAGGTTGAAACTGTGATATAATAACTGTCATGTTGGAAAGACTGAAAGAAAAAAACTAAGCATTTTTATACACAAATAATATAAGATATTTTTGTTATTTTAGTTTTGCATCTACTTTATACTCCCAGCTGACAGTTTCCTTCTACTAATATTTAGTTCTGTGACCTTCTATAGTAAAATCAGGAAAATAAATATTTCCCTATGAATGCTTCTACTAAAAACAGTAGATGAGAAGGTCTATAGATTACCTAATGAGTGATATAGATTGAGAATTACATATAAATATGTGCCATTTAAAAATACACACATCCATCTATCAATCTAACTATCTATCTATCTATCTATCTATCTATCTATCTATCTATCTATCTACCTACCTATCTATCTATCTATCTATCTATCTATCTATCTATCTATCTATCTATCTATCTATGAATATAACAAGCTTTCCAACAAGAAACATAATGTGTCATTTTCTCATGTGTTCACCAATCAGTCAGCAGTGTGCCTAGGATTTAGAGGGATCTCAGCCAGAAAAGCACTGGTGTGTGGTGTAAACTGGCACTGATACAACACATGTGCAAGAGAGCGTGGTGACATAATAAACCACAGAGAGCACATCAAGGGCTAGTCCCACATGGGAACAAAAGGAAAAAAAATATAAGGTAAAGAACAGCAAAGAAAGATTACCACACTAAAGTCCAAACCAATACAACAAATTGTCTTAAGAACTAACATTCAAAATTAATCACAAAGAAGTAAAAACTTAAAGAGTTACTAATCTTCCACTTCCAATTCATACAATAGCTTTGAACTTTGCTATTAATATCAATAGACATATCACTAAGGGTAACCATCAATTGCAATTTCTTCATCTGAAAGAAAAATAAAAATTATATTCTAAATGAAAATATTGACAGTAAATTAATTTATATAAACTATAATCAATATTTTAATTTTATGTGATAACTATCTGCTTCTTTTCTAAAACACTACATCATTCATAACCAGAATCAAATTAAGATTATATATATATGTGTGTGTGTGTGTGTGTGTGTGTGTGTGTGTGTGTGAATGTGTGTGTATAAAGTTGTCACAGACAAGAAAGAATACTTATTTATTTTGGCTTTAATTTTTTAAATGCACTTATATTGTCTTTAAAATAATTCTAAACACAAAATTAATTTTAGCAACTTAAAAATTTTAACATTATTATCATTGGTTAACATCACAAAATATCATTTATTATCTTTGTGTAGATTTTCAGTCAATAGCCACATTTTAAAAACTGTGTTGATCTATTCATGTCATTGTTTGTTTTACAAAAATCGTAGATTAGAACTTTTAAATTATTTTAAATATATACCTTTTAACTGCATAATATATGCCTTTCTGCCTAAGGTATTAACCAATGATTAGCTCATATGGTAATCCTCATTAACACTGAAAACTTTTACAAAACGAWAATCTAATGCTGTAAAACTAGATCTTTTATATATAAAAATATCTAATGCATGAACGATATTTACTCTAACAGACAATATAAATTTTATTTCAGCTTTCCTTATATTTTGGAACAATCAAAGGTTGAAATATTGTTGAGTTTCCAACTTTGAAAAACTTTCTTCTGCCCCTATAATTCTTCAAATTTATTCCTTAAGTGAGCAACACAGTTTTTGTAAGGTTTTAAGAGATTATGACTAAATGTTAAAGTGTGAACCAAAACAGCAATGAAATCTAATTAATTTGAGTCCAAATACTTTATTATTTTTTTAAACTCACTAAAGTTTCAGCATTTTAAGTCACACGGATAATATTACTTATCTTGGGGGAAATCTGTATTTGTTTTGGCTCTGTACAAGTCTGCAACTTTGTAGATTTCTCTGGGTCCTTTGTTATTTATACTTCCAAGTAGATACTCTTAATAGAATTTACTTGTGTTATAATGAATTTATAGCTTGATCATTTAGTGTTGCCAACATCTGACTGGACAGTATCTGATTTAATGAGCTCATGACATGAATGTGAGCATATTCTCAAAATAAAATGTAAATTCACTTTAACTGAGCAAATTTAGATAAGAACAGTAGAGGCGTATGTCTCCCACAATAAATAGTGTTTGGAAATATATATGCATGGCCCTGAGTCTTCCATCATTGGAAACTGAATTTCAAAAATCCAAAAATGCATATCAAAAAGACACCATTTACATCCTGCTGCTCCATTAAGCATGTCCCACCACGCTCAGCACTCTTGGTGATTTTGACTTTGGAATATAGGGCAGTACAATCCTTTATCATCCCCATAACGTGATCCCTTTGGGATGCCATTCTTTGACATGATTGTTTATTATGTTTTCTTAAATTAAAATTTGTAGTTTCTCTAAAAAGTTTTCAATTTTTAAATGTAGGGTTATATGTACTGTGGTATTTAAGAGCTGCTCAGTAAATTTCAAACACTACAAACACCTTTCTTGGTATAGTAGTATTTGTTACAATGTTCACATTAAAAATAGTTTGATGTTATGTAACATGAAGTATGCCCAAGTACCTCAGAAAACTGGACACAATACTTCCGGAGGACCCAGCCATACCACTCCTGGGCATATATCCAGAAGACTCCCCAGCATGCAATAAGGATATATGCTCCACAATGTTCATAGCAGCCTTATTTATAATAGCCAGAAACTGGAAAGAACCCAGGTGTCCCTCAACGGAAGAATGGATACAAAAAATGTGGTATATATACACAATGGAGTACTATTCAGCCATTAGAAWCAATGAATTCATGAAATTCTTAGACAAATGGATGGAGCTGGAGAGCATCATACTGAGTGAAGTAACCCAGTCTCAAAAGAATACCCAAGACATGCACTCACTGATAAGTGGATATTAACCTAGAATCTTGGAACACCAAAGACACAATCCACCTACCAAATGCTGTCCGACAAGAAGGAAAGAGTGGACCCAGGTTCTGGAAAGGCCCAATGCAGCAGTGTAGGAGAATACCAAAACAGGAAAATGAGAAGGGGTGAATAGGGGAACGAGGGGGGGGGGAGGAGAGGTAAAAACACATATGGGACATTGGGGGGGGGCGCGGGGAAACCAGGAAAACGGGAAATGAAATGTAAATAAAGAATATATCCAATAAAAAAAATAGTTTGATGTTATGTAACATGAGGTATGCCCAAGTAGCTCAATTAGAAAATTTCAATTTACTAATTAGCATCTAATTGATAAACAACAGTGGCCTAATTAACTTGGTTGTATAGTAGGAAATAATGTGTTGGAAATACAAATGTAACAAAAGTTGAAGAAAATGCAGGATCTAAGGAATATAGATGCAACAAAGATCATATAAAAGAAAAGAAGGTTCATTAAGGAGTCCAAGGAAGAGAAAGTTATTATTAGTAGAAAATAGAGTGTGACTCAAAGTAGTAAAACTACAGCATTGCTCTTATCAACAAGAGCATCGTCTACAAGCTACGATAGAGAAAGGAAACTAACAGACTGGAGTTGGATGGATAGTAGACTTCATCTGGGAGATGGCGGGCAGGATGAGAATATTTTTTATGAAAACTGTCTATTTAAAAAAAAATATGCCGGGCAGTGGTGGCGCACGCCTTTAATCCCAGCACTTGGGAGGCAGAGGCAGGCGGATCTCTCGGAGTTCGAGGCCAGCCTGGTCTACAGTGTGAGTTCCAGGACAGCCAGGGCTACACAGAGAAACCCTGTCTCAAAAAAAATATTTTTTTTAAAAAGGAAAAGATTAGAAAGAAGCATTCATCTCTTGCTTATGAAACAAATGGATGCCACGTGTAAACAACCGAAGAGCACTCGGATGAGATCAAGCACAGGAGGTTTATTTGAAGGTACCCACGAAGCAAGGGATGCAGCACCATAGGTTGCATTTGGCTGAGACTGAAAGCAAGCCGGAAAATGTGAAAGCTTCACAGCAATAAAAGAGAAGGCTCAGAATAGAAGTCGTTGGCATGAGGTAGGCAGAGGCGAGCTGACGACAAGCAGGCCACCGTGTGTGATTGGTAAGGGCAACAATTTGGCCGCCTCTGGTTGGAGTACCTTTGGAAGCAGAAGGGCACTCAAGGAGCCTGGCATTTCTTGATCAAAGAACACTGCTTCCTACGGAAGTTTTAACACAGGTCTCTGCTGTACGAGCCGCACACTTTGCATTTTAGATTCTTGTTTCTTTTGTTTTTGACATAATGAAATAAAAAAGTATTAAGGTAAAACAAAAACCAAGAGATGGAAATTGGACAAAATGAACAGCAGAGGAAAGGGATTCAAAAGCACAAGAAGCAGAGAACCCACCCCCTCATTCCCACACTCAGGAGAGATTCCTATTTATTAATACTCTGAGGCCATACCCTAACTTAGGGTTTCAGTTCCCAACACATTTCTGAGAAATAGACACAGACATGTAACTTTCAGTCCCACAAAATCAGTTTTCTGATAGCAAGGATACCTCCCACCCAGCTTCCTCCCTTCCTTTTATGCTTCTAATGATGTTACCCAAAATATCAGCATGTCTTTACTATCTTACAGCGAGGTCCCAACAATGATAAGGTAGATATATACATATGGAAATCTATATCTGTGTTCATATCAATATTCATAATCGTGCTCATGCACATTTATGTGCATATGTGATGCTTGTATTGTATATATGAGGGAGAAAGATAGTGAGGAGAGAAAGAGAGAGGGGGAGAGAGAGGGAGAGAGAGAGAGAGAGAGAGAGAGAGAGAGAGGTCCCAACAATGATAAGGTAGATATATACATATGGAAATCTATATCTGTGTTCATATCAATATTCATAATCGTGCTCATGCACATTTATGTGNGAGAGAGAGAGAGAGAGAGAGAGAGAGAGGGAGAGAGAGAGAGAGAGGAGAGAGAGTTTCTCAACAGGAAAAGTGATTATTTTTCAGTGGCATTAATTTTGGACTTGTTTACCTCCCTATAAAACCATGCTTTTGAATGGAGCAGCATGCTATCTCTTATAAATTAAAACAAAATCAATGTTTAAATAAACATATAAAATTTACAATGGACGCCATTTCTAATTTTGAACAAAATTCTACTTTAAATATAAGCATGTAAAATAACTAAATAACTAATTTTTACTCATTTAGTCTTTTAACAAATACAGAATATATAGCAAAGTGTAGATATGGATGAGTTCCAACTGAGTCACTGGATATGCTATAATTTCCATGCATTATGGTCTAAAACAGTGAAACATTTCAAACGGGGAATTGATGCACATGGTGCCTCGTCAGCCTTCCTTTCAATGACCAGAGACCAACTTGCAGAGGTGAACAACTGCAGCAGACAAGAGGCAGAGAGGGACAGGCAATGCTCACCTCAGCTCTGACTAATGTCCAGTGCAACCTGACCTCTCCTAACCATCCTTTATCAGAAATCCATCACTAATGGTTTGTGCCATTAGAGAAATACTTCTTTCTTCTTACATCCTATACATATTGAAAATCAAAATATAGTCGAACAAAGCATCACAACTTGAGAAAAAGAAATAACATTTTTATTTAAATTCAAATTTCTCTTTTGAACTTAAATATGTAAACACAATCTCTGTAACAACAACAACAACAGACAATACTTGGCCCACTTCAGTGGTTTATAATTTTATGCTAGTTCCAATAAACTTTTCCAGTTCATCTCTTTCATGTGCATTGCAAGACAGGTGGTTAGTTCCTGAGATGTAATGTTAACATTGATGAATGATTGATTCCTTGATTTCTGTAATCTAGCAGGTATAAAATAAATCTGAGAATTCTAATAAGGTAATGTTACGTGATTTAACAAGAAGTATGATAATCCTCTACCCCTGATGGCAGCAAAGCAGGAAGTTCCAATAGCTGCTTTTCAATAAATAATTAATAATGTTTCTGGATTTATGCTTTCTTGTTGTAGAGCATCTTCCCTTTCTTGTTAAGCTCCCACTTAGGAGCCTTGGTGCCTCAGTTTGGTGAAAATCGGCCTGTGTCATTTTCCTCTGCAGGTCCTTCAGGAGGAAGTGTCATCTTTAAGCCATTGCTGGTCCTAGAATGCCATTTTAGTATTGGTCTTTCGTTGGTTTCTATTACTTGGCCAGGTATATTTTATTTATCTCTCTACTGAACTACCTGGCATGGATTGTCTTTCCAATTTTACTTGATTATCCTCAGCACCCCTAGAATGAGTCAATAAATAAGAGCAATTAAAAGCAGTAGAAAGTTCCCCAAGGCAGAAGGAAAGATTACGAATGGCAAATGGAAATGTCTTCTTATTGAAGTAGGAGAAAAGAAGAAATGAAAATGTAATATGTAAAGAAGAAAATGTAAATGTAGAAGCAAGTAAATGTCAGCGCAATTTATATTATCTTACTTTTTGTTACTTTTTTTTTTGTAAGCCATTCTTTCTGCGCCCATTGGAGGCAACTGAGACCGTGATGTAGGTGAATTCTATTTCCAAGAATATCTCAGCAAAGTAGTGAGTCTCCAGAGAAAGGCAGCTGAGTTCAGTTATGCAAATAAAGCCTTAGAGAATGCCAGAGAGATCTGTAAGTTCTTAGTGCAGAAGAACAGCAACAGAACGATGTAACACGACACAAAATAGACCTGAAATCAGAACAATTGCAGACAATTTCTAGACAGGTGGGAAATTAATGCGGCTTGAAGCATTCTCCAGGCGTGGCTCCTGAGGGAAGAACTGCTCTCTACCTAGGAGTAGTCTGGCAGAAGACAATTGCTAGCCACAAAGCCACAATACTTAAAAATCAGTTATAAATGGAGTAGGAAATTGAAAAAACAAGCAGGAAAATGACTGAATAGAAGAAGTTAATGATGAAAGATCAAACATAGTGCTTCCAAATCGATTCTTATTGTCTGATTCCTCAGAGTATGTAAGACCACAGAGCCACAAGGGGGGCCTTCAAAGAGGACTGGGAAGACTCTGTACAACCGACATGATATGTTTAGAGCTCTGTGGAGCAGCTTTCCAAATAGACAGTAAATAACATTTCAGAAAAATAAGTTGTTTTACACATCTAGTTCAGTAAACTGAATTTTTCCGTGAGGTAAGAAAAATGTACTGAGAAATCTATAAGTATCATTAAGAAAAATAATAGTACTTAAAAACTGTTGCAGGATATATTTTATATATTTTATATACATATCACATATATTTATATATATATATATAAATTATAATAAGGAACTCAAGTTGACCAACAGTGCAGTGCTGGAATCCTATAAATAAACTAACGATTTTAGTATTTTCTGGTGTATCTTATCTCCTACTTCTTAAAATTATGATGTACAAATAAATAGCTAAAAAGTATTTTAATGGAATCTTGTGTGCATACACATGTGTGTTTTCAAAAAGGAAAATTATATGTGCTAAATTTATAACCAGTACAAATTTAATGTTGGGGCACAAAATATTCCTATTTTATAGCTTGAACACTATATCAACTAAATGTCTTCCACTAAGACTCCTAAGTTTAAAATTAGCTGAATGGTGGTTTTCTGAGCATTTTCAATTTGGTACTGAAGTGGTAAATTTAATAGTAAAAACTTTTACAGTATTTATAGTGAAGAGAATCATTTTTTATACATACAGAGATAATTCTGCAACTCAGCCTGTACCACGCACTGGTCAAAATATGATTTCTGGATTTCTTTAAAGTGCAAAATAATTATATCCTTGAAAAGGGTAAACAGTGAGGTAAAGTGAAAGAATTCATTGTTTATATAACAGGTCGCTCACAAATTTAAATTATTTAGCAGCTATCTTTCAAGGGTGAACATGCACATTCAACAACTGTAAACCAAACTGTGAATTATTGTACTGTACTTGACAATACCCCTGTAACAGAAATTAAGTTAAAGTGTTAGAAGAATAAATTTGATCAAAGTTATATTAAGAAGTATTTCTGCTTTTTCACATGAGACAGAAATTTTACTGTTACTTTTTATTTTAATGAAATAATAATTAATGAGAAAAGAGGCCATAATTTGAAAGAGTACAAGGGATACTATATGGGAGGCTTTGGAGGGAGGAGTGCCAAGCAAGAAGTGGCACAATTATATTATAATTTCAAAAATAAAAAATGAAAACGCATGAGTTCATTTTCTCTAATAAACACCCTCACATGAAATATTTTTTAAACAACTGTGATGTCAGTAAATCTTTTACAAATACATGATGCAGTTGACTAAGTTCCCCAGTAATAAGATCCAGTTACCAAAAAAATATTCAACTCCTTTAGAAACATCTCCCTATGACTTCTTGATAGAGATCACTTGAACATAGGTCATAGATCTGAGGAACGTTCTTTCATACCTAAAGACATATGCTTCTGTGATTCCAAGTAATTTTTTTCCACAAAATTTCCCTGTACAAGGAAGCTTCTCCATTAAGCCTACTTCATCACTATGTAAAGACATATTTTAGCAAAAGGGAAACAAAGTTCTTATCATTTAAAATCTCAGATTTTTGACAAGACTGATGTAAATTTCTAACCTATCATGAAAATTTCAGAATTGTTGGGGTGATGTTGTGTAGGTGTTTTTTTTTTAAGCAGACACAGCTGATAAGTTTACGTGTATGACTCTGTTGTTTCCATCAAATAAAGTCCACTACCCCAGATTTTACAATGCTCTTCACCCCTTCTTTCAAATGATCCCAGAGAATGTAGAGTAAATTTCATGGCTCAGCACCCCCMSCCCCCGTTTATAGCTGAGCATTTTACAATCTCATTCTCTGCACACAAGCCAGTGTTGGTCTCTCTATTAATCACTCTTCACTATAWAAAGAAGCTTCTCTGGAGGGTTAAGGGATACATTCATCAATAGGTATGAAGATGAGAACTTAGGGACAGTTTATGACTCTGACCATTTAAAAGAATAGTTGCATGCAGTTCTCCCCCAGGGCCTCTGAGCTAGCTAGCCACAGATTTCTTACTCAGGCAACAGTAACAAGCATTATAAGTTCCACTTTGTAATGTGCAATTAGAATTCATTCAGGAACTGTGGTGTTATTTCCACAATATTCATAATACTATTGCACCACGTGAGATACCTTGCCAGTTAAAGCATGCAGGGTTCACAATGGGGAAAGGCATTGTTTTCCATGAGTTGCATGTATAGTACTTTTTAGGACTATGAAAGTTAGAAGGAATTGATGAAGCATCAAGGCCCATATCAACTTAATTCCTCATCTTATGACTCAAGTATGTAGTGTCCTCAGCAACGGGGTCTATTAGCAAGCTATGGAGGATCCAGTGCAGTGGCCCTAACCTGTAATTACTGGGGTGCTCTTTGGAAACCCACACTACAAACTCAAAAAAGGTCAAAATACTTGGTAAAGGCTTTTTCTTAATTATTATTTTTGTCATGTCTTCACTATTAAAAACATTTTTTAATTTAAATGTATTTTGATTGTATCTTTTTCCTCTTCCGTGTCTTTCTAGGTCTTTTCCTCTTTCATAGACATCCACGTTTAAACTATTTCTCAAGAAATAAATCATTTGAGATGAAAATAAAGAATATATCTAATAAAATATAAAAATAAAAAACAAAAAATGTTAATAAAAAAGAAATTATCTAATTGTAAAAATCAAAAAGAAAAAGAAAAAGAAACCACACATGTCCTCACTAAGTGCACTCAGTGAGTTAAAAAGAAGAAAGAAAAGAAAACAAAGCACATAAAGTTGGGAAAGCTTAATGTTGGCCAAGATAAGAGAGAAACTGGAGGGTAGGAAAGGTGACTTGATTTAACAAAAATGCATCATAAGTGTGCATAACATTTAAAATGCATATGTGTACATATATAAATACATGCATACATACACATACATGTACATGTACACATACATAATACACACATACACATGTACATATACATGTGTGTAGATATATACATATATATATATGTATATATATATACACATATTTTTTTCAAACTTGGTAATAGGCCACCAAGAATTCACCAGATGACCCTTTGTTGGCATCTCGTACTGTAAGAGATACTTCAACAAAAATAGAAAATCAAAGACTTATGCCTACAAGTTATTGAGCACTGATTGTATATCTTTTATATAATTCACCATGTTTCACTTTATCAAAGTTCTTTATAGGGAACTCACCAGCTCATGAGTTTCTTTGTTTTAAAAAGTGGAGATCTCTGTGGTGAAATGTAACCTGAAGACAGGATCTACAAACTGTTTGCCTGGCAATTACTAACGTATCAAGGTCTTAGGTGGCCCTTTGCAACAGCCTATAAAAAGCACTTAGGTCTTTTCCCCTCTATAACATCAGAGAAAACATCCACTGTCTCTTGTGAAACAGCCACAGTGAAGGGTCAGTAAGTAGTATTTATTATTTGAATATGTGACCCAAAGTCTATGGCTTTGGAATTTGATTCCCAAAATGAGAGTGTTTAAAAATAGAAGTTAGAAGGTGCATTGGATTGATTAATTAATGCTGCCACTGAAGGTACACATTAGATACCATAAGACCAGATGTAACATTAACTCAGCTCACTTTTCTTTCTTGCACTTGTCTGTCTTTTGCAGTCTGTGATGGTTCCCAACCCATTGGTTTCCTGGAATTTGAATATTTCATTCTAGAACTGTAAGAAATATATGCTACTTTGGATCACTCATTGTCATGCACTCTGTTTTAGAAGTACCAGCAAAGTAGAAATGTGTTGAAACTATCAACACAGTTATTCATAAGTCCTCTATTTAAAGGCAGATGTTAAATTTCCATTGAAGACAGAGGAATGTTACTTCTTCCCATACTTGTGCATAAGAAGGTAAATTGTGATATTCCAGATGTTTAGGAATAGGCTAAGCTACTTTGATTATTTACAAAGGTAGGTACATTTACAAGTTGAAGGAAACCTCGACCTTTATTGGTAAAAGTCTCAACAGAAAGGAAGATGTATGGTGAAATAGGAAGGTAATGAGTGACAGAAATGCTTCTATGTGGTAAAATTCCTCAGCCAGACAAATAAAGGGGGAGGGGAATAAAAAATAATTTCATATCATGGAAAAAATCAAAACCTGCTATGTATAGCAGTAGCCATCTCTACCTCTGCCTGAGAACTTGGTATTTCTTACTTGCTTTGCATCCATTCCAACTGCATAATTTTCAAGTCTGTTCATGGAAGAAAGTTTGATGGAACATAATATCCTGCATCTTTCTTTCTCATTGATTTACTTCTGACGTTTGTAGAATCGTGTGCTATCACATTCATTAGTAGTGACCCAGTGAATGTTACCCTCCTACAACTAATGAAAAGGTCATTTTAAATATAAAGGTAAACATTTTCTGTTTTGACAGACTACATGCTACAAAAGGCAGTTCCCTGTTTTCTAGAATTCTGTACTAGCAATGATTATAAAACTCATCTTAGATTATCTTTCAAAAGCTGGCTCTCATTTGAATGAGAGGAATAATATAAGAAAGATCACATTTTGCAGAATTCCTTTTATTCTGTTTATCTTCCTGTAGAATTGTTTGAATGAATATTATCAGATCTTGTAATAATATGATGAACATATTCATTGATCCTAATAAATTGCATATGCCTTTCAAAGGTGGTATGTATAAATAGAAATATAAAAATGACTTAAACTAAATATTCTCAACCCATATTATGATTATAAAAGTATATTAAATGAAAATATTACCTAAAATCAATTTAAATCTCTTCACAGGCAGATAGAACTAAATTAATACTAGTATTGAGTCCTTTTTTCAGCTACTGAAAAAAACACAGTGGCGCTTGAATCTTTGAAGATCATGATATTATTCTAGTTTGTTGTTTGCTCATTTCCTTGTAGGTTTTGATTTAATATATTCTGATGTGGGAAAATATGATTTTTGATAAATATTTCCAGATCACAAAATTTTTAATAGTACACAGTTTATTTTAAAGTATCAATGACATTTTCCCAGAATTATCAGTGTTTATGAAAATGAGTTGTTCCCAATCTATCCTCTGACTTTGTTTTATGATTTGCTTTGATTGTGTTATGTGAGCCTTATGTATTTTTCTTCTTATCTGGAGAGGGGAATGAGAAATGTAGTGTACATCGTCACTTAACAGCTAAACATCCTAAAATAGGCATCTACTAGAGGATAGCAGGTCAACAACGCACACAGTTCCCATGACATATACCTCAACATGGACCCTGGGACAACTTGGACTTTACACATAAATTAGCTCACATTATACATCTTCAAATATGCAGAATAGTTATGTGTATTACATTAACATCCAATGCTTTTCCCATTTGTATTCATTTTATTGTATGTTTTGGGTTATATATTCTAGGTATTTAACATTTACAAAAATACTTATGTATAATAAAAGAGGTTTATTTCCAATGTATTTACAGTTCAGAGTTGATGAGTTTCCCCTTATTTTTCCATTATTTATCTTGTTTGCTTCTTTTATTGGACAAATACTTTTACAGAAAAACAAATGATTATGTATATAATAGTTCATTAAATGAATCTGTATGAAAAATACTTTGTATGAAGAGCATTGATATATATATATATATCATAAAGTACGAAAGCATGAGAATCTTCTTTTGTTAGACAGAATCTTTCCATGTAACTCTGGCTGGCCTTCACGCTTCATCTTCCCATGTTGACTATCCAAGTACTGAGATAATAGGACTACATTAATGCTACAGGTTTTTTATTTTTACTATTTGTCTTATTAACACAAATTACACATAAAGATTACATAACTGGAATATCAATGAAAGTCACTTAACTATCACAAGTTTTAACAGAATTCTCCTTAACTTTATGAACTTTATTTTCTTACAATTTTAATTGCCTATATTTTTTCAATTAAATCAATTAATTTTTACATGTTCACGTTATAACCACTTAACCTCAGGTCAAGCTGCACATCTGCTGCATATGAGGGGGGAGGCCTAGGTCCAGCCTGTGTATGTTCTTTGGTTGGTGGTTTAGATTCTGAGAGCCACAAGGATCCAGGATGAGTTTACCCTGTTGTTCTTCCTGTGGAGTTCGTACCCACCCCCCTTGAGGCCTGAAATCATCCCTCCTATGAATCTGCGAGCTCCCTCCACCGTTTTGCTGTGGGTGTCTGCATCTGTTTGAGTCAGGTGCTGGGTAGAGCCTATCAGAGAACAATATACTCCTGTCTGTAAGCATAACAAAATATCATTAAGAGTGTCAGGGATTAGTGTTTACCCATGGGTTGGGTCTCAAGTTGGGCCAGTTATTGGTGAATTGTCTAAATTTTTAGATGTCCAAAGTTATACATGATCATTTATTTCTTACATCGAGCGTATGCTTCTTAATAAAATTGAAATTACAGTAATTTCATATTAAAAACCATTCTTCATTCTCTTCTCAATCAACACTCAAATTATACCTTTTCCTAAAGTAACTTCCGTCTTTAAAAATGTGTTATATAGTATATTAATGATTGATTTAATCTCTAATAATAATTTAAATACTCATAGTTTATTTAAAAAATTAAATATTGGAGAATAAATCACAATATTTTATTTTTAGTTACTGACTATAAAACATTACTTTGATAAAATGAATAGTAATTTTAAAATAACTTTTAATAAGCATTTTTAGAAATATCTATGTGAATTACATTCATAACTTTGACTTTTAAAATTTTGATTTTAATAATTTGTATTTTGTATATAGGCAATAAGTTGTCTATATTTTCTTATTATAGACTTCAAATGTTAAATAATTTTAATGTCTAAGATTTTATCATATCTGTAAATAAGTATACATTTCTGAAAAACACTTGTGATTTTTAATAAAAAAGCCTATCACTGGCTGCTTGTTTATGTTTAGGTCCTTTGTAAGGGTAAATTAAAAATTGTGATTGATTTTGCAGAGAGCAACCAGACAACCACTGTGCAAATACTGGATGAAAGAAGAAACATGCATGAATACTGATTAAAGAAATATGATTTCATTGAGCATAATTATTTTATTGTCACCCCAAAGTAATTTTAATTTTTTCTCACCTCATATGAAGTCTCCACAAAGAGATCTAGCTGCACTTACTATTCAAGACTATGTGAGAATATTAAAGGATGTAAGGAATATGGCATTTCTGATTATGTATGTTTTCAAATAACTTACAGCAAAATCAGCAAATAAAAAAATGGCTAAATAATTGTGTTATGTGATCAGAAGTCATTAAATTACAGCTGTACTTACCTATCCTTTCTTGCTAGCTTATAACAGCCAACTGTTTCATTATCAGCATTTCTAACATTTTTTTCCTCACTGCTGAAAACATTACTTGAAGCAAAAGATCAGATGGGTGTCCAGCATTTAAGGAGTTCCATGAAAGACTGTTAAAAAGAGAACACAAAACAGAAGGGGAGCTTTGCTTTTGTTCTTTATGATTGTAGAGAAGTAAAGCAAGCTTCATATTCATGTCTGGTTGAGTAAACTTCCTACTCAAATTCTCCCTGTAGCTAAGCTCCCTGAACAAAGTTACATTACGATTTCCTGGCCATTTCTGCTGTGATTTTTAAAAAGAAAAAAAATCTAGGTTGATATTTTCCTTCGACTTTAAAATGAAAAATATATTTTCTCTGTGTGCAGTTGAAAGATTTTAACATTCAATGAGTTATCATAGAAAGATGTTGAGGAACTTTTAAGTGATGGGTGTACTATTTGGCTGTTTTTAACTTTATTAAATGTTTCTTGTTATACAATATTAGATAATGGATAAACATATTAGAAAGTCATGGCAATGACACTGCATTATCTTCGAAGAAGAACGAGGATGGATGCATGAATTTATTGTAGACAAAAGTAGAATAAATTAGGGTTAAAAATGACCCATAATTTTAAATCTTGATCATTGCGGGACAATGAAACTAAGGGGTTATCAAACTATATCTAAGTACTTTGAAGACTGACAAGTACTTTCTGGTAAGATATAATGGAATAAAGAAAATGGATGCTATCAGAGATTACCTCTTGCTCATAGGATGGGTCTCAATTGGGGCCAGTCATTGGCTGGCCATTCCCTCAGTCTCTGCTCCATCTTTGTCCCTGCACTTCTTGTAGGCAGTACAAATTTTGTATTGAAGATTTTGTGGGTGGGTTGGTGTCCTTATCCCTTCAGTGGGAGTTCTGTCTGCATACAGCAGGTGCCTACTTCAAGCTCTATGTACCCCACTGCTGGAGATCTTGGCTAGAGTCACCCTAAAAGACTCTCTGGCGCCTCTGTTATCCCAGGTGTCTAGCATGTCCTAGAGACGCCCCACCCTTTCCCATTCATTCTCCCAGCCTTCTCCTACAAGCTCTCTCCACATCTGAGCTCCTCCCCTTACCTAGTTTCCCTCCCCTTCCCCACTCCCATCTAGATCCCTCCMTCCATCCACCTCCAATGACTACTTTATTTCCTTTTCTGAGTAAGATTCAAAAGTTCTCCTTTGGGCTTTCCTTGCTACTTAGCTTTCTTCAGGTCTGTGGAGTCCCCTGTACGTTATGACTAATATTCACTTAATGGAGTATGGACCATGCATGCCATTCTGGGTTTCCCGTTACCTTACTCAGGATGATATGTTCTATTTCACCCATTTGCCTTTTTCAGGATGTCTTTGTTTTTAATAGTTGAGTAGTATTCCATTGTGTAAATGAGTCACATTTTCTGTATTCACTCTTTAGTTGTGGGACATCTGGGTTTTTTTTCCAGTTTGTGGCTATTACGAATAAAGAGGCTATGAACAGTCTAGCAAGTATATCTGTGTTTTAGCAGAGCATCTTTTGTGTATAAGCCCTGGAGTGGTATAGCTGGGTCTTCAGGTAGAACAGTGGTACATGGTGTACTTTACTACATGATTTCATCTATTATTCCCTATCTGCTATAGTAAAGACTCATAAGTAAAATGCAGGTAAAATAGAATTTACTGACCATTTGTGCTCTTATTCCTGCTTGCTTCTCTCTTGCGTTCTTGGGCTCTTCCCTTCCTCCCTCTCTCTAATTCTCTACTCTCTCCCTCTCTCTGCCTTTCTCTGCCACTACTACCCYCTTAACTCCCCTCCCCATGCCCTGAATAAACTCTATTCTTTACAAAAAAAAAAAAAAAACAAACAAGAATTTACTGACCATTTGTTATCCATTAACAAATGTTCTAAGAGGAAGCTTAGAATTAAATTAACAGCAGAGCTTAAAAACTGATACACTAGAAGAAATAAGGTCGCTGATACTGTGAGGTAAATGGATTTCTTTCCATTAGAATACACCAAAACATTACTGATGATGATAATCTAGGCAAAAAATAAAATGTGGAATGTACATGGGAAATGGAGGAATGCAGTGGTCTTTATCATACAGTGACAGATAATATAATAGAAGTTGAAAAACTCTGTTCAGGTCCCAGTGATTAGCCAGGGAATCTGGACTGTTAAAGGTAAAGAAGAATAAGACAGGCTGCGTATAATGCAAGAAGAGCATCGTGAGGGCAAACTCAAGTCCCTTCATTTATTCCTAATGCACAGGCACTTACAATTTTAATTAAAAGAAATAGCAGCACCATAGTCTTATTTTAATGAGAGCTTGGCTGCTGTAGCTGAATTGGTTGGGAGTGAAAGGAAAGTAGGAGTGTCAGAGAAAATGAAGTAAGACATTCATTACAGACGATAAAAGAGGGTGGTAGAGTAGAACTGCAGAAACTTGTCAAAGTTGATGTATGTGTGATCCAGATAATACCAGGATGGCATGATATTTAGGGTATGAGAAGGCTACGCTGTTTTCTCCCTTCAAGAACTAATGATGAAACTAGAAAATATACTAAATCGGGTACCTGAACCTAGAAAGATAGATATATTATCTCTTATTCGTGCTTATTAAATTAAAATATCTAGATATGCATATATAACCCTAAGTAACCACAGAAACCAAGAAAGTAAAACAAAACCAAGATGGCCAGGCTCTAGACTGGGGAATGTCAGGACCAGGTGCTGTGAAGGGATAAGTGGGAAAAGTGAGAGGCCTTTAATTAGGGAAAGGAAGGAGGAATATATAGAGTTTATAATTACTAGAAATTACATGTAACTTATATGCATATGCACAAATAAGAACCACAAATAAGAGATAATATAAGGCATTTATCTCTCTGGGTCCAGGTTACCTATTATATACATTAATATATCACATACATATTATATACCTCATTAATATATATTCATACATATTTATATACCTCATTCATATGCATACATATAATTTTAAGTGAAGTTATTCCACTTGGAGTTATAATAATGCCCTGCCAAAGGCCTTAGATTAAACAAAAACCCATCAGCAGGCATGATAATCTTCTAAAGCTGTTGGTCAGGTATATGAGTTGAACATATTTCCAAAAATAATAGGTCATTACGGTCATTCTTGGTTGTCTCCCAGAATTTAAATTTAGAACCCTGGCACTGTTTGTTAGGTACAGGACTTGGAGGAATCAAGCTGGAATCAGCCTATCAAAGACTAGCTCCCATCATTTTAGATGGTGATGTGCAAGCTGTCAAAGAAGAGCAGTTCAACCCAGATGGAAAGCATATGAAAAGAAGGTTAGAATGACAAAATATCTGTAATTATGCAACGGTGGCATTTTCAACTTAGTAATAACCAACAACTGCCTAATGATTTCCCACTCGATAGGATGGAATTCACACCTAGTGCTGCACACTGACAGTGTGCAGTGGTTAGAGAGGTCATAGACATGACAGGAGAACCTGCTAGTGCTAGGTCCTTACATTTCTAAACTTTTTCTAAATAATATTTCTTATCCACATAGATAAAGGTAGAACTCAAACTTCTTTTCGCATCAAATAGAAACTATTGCAGAATTCTACAGCCGGCACAGAGTGTAAGTGACTCCCTTATAAACAATCACAATTGAAACATCTGTAATACAAACTTTGTACCTATGGATCAGGGGTGGGGTGGGGAGGGCAAAAGATTGTAAGGTACAGAGTCCCAGGATGTCTGCTGTGAGATACTGTCTTCTATATTGGACAGGGAAGCTTAATCCATAATTTCAGGACAATATGGTTGTCTGAATGGACCAAGAAAATGATGAACCTACCCTAGTTAAACAGCTACAGGTGATCCATGGCTGCTGAGAGAGGGAGAATCAAGAATCAGTTTCCTCTAGAGTTGAACTGCATGTGTGGTTTTTGAAACCCAAGTGGCCAGTCATATATATATATATATGTATATATATGTATATATACATATATACATATATATACATATATATATATGTGTGTGTGTGTGTGTGAATGTGAATGTGAGTGAGTTTTTGTGTATGTGTTTGTTGGTTTTGTGTGTGTGTGTCTCTGTGTGTGGAATATGTGTGTGTGTGTGTGTATTTGTAATAATAGTGAAGAAAAAATAACTTTGGGAGAAAGTATATTAGAGGAGTTGGAAAAAGTAAAGTGAAGAGCATGGGTGCTCATATATAAAAATCTTTTAAAATATTAAAACTTAGAAAAGAATTCATTTTGATCACCTTATACTGAGATGTTTACAAATGCTTAGGCTGTTTATAAATGCCTTGATGATTGCTGAAGAGACCTAAAACCCAAATGCAGAACTAGTGCTCATTATATACTTTCGGGAGATAAAAAACATAAATGCATTTAAAGATGCCGAACTACAAGAAACACATCAAATACATGAGAGAAAAAGAATGTTTTGGAAAAGATCACTGAAAACTAAACAAAGACTGTGCAGTGCTATTAGGTATTTCTGCCACGGCTCTGATAAATTTGCTACCAGAATGATTTTTTTTTTCTTCCCCACACTTGGAAGGCAGTAGTCTGCCGTGATGGGGAGAGCACCATACCAGAAGCAGTTCAGTGCCCTAGCTGTGAGAACTTGTGGTGAATGTTTTGTACAGTGCCATCAATGAGGAATCAGAGGGCTCAAGGGGAGGTAGAAATACAATAGATGCTCAGTACCTGTCTTAGTTTTTGATTGCTATGATGATTAATACCTGTCTTGGTCAGTGTTTGATCCCTACGATGAGACTATGACCACCATTCTTATTCAAGTAACTGTGGGCACCAGACTTGGGGAAGGGGAGCAGTGACCCACATTTCACTAGAGCTGGGGACACTAGGAGGGCAGACATGGGGAGCTGGATTGCATATGCCCCCATGCCGCCAGGTGTGAGAAGCCACGAGACCCCAGTCCGAGTGAGTGGGGAAGGCACAGTCTCCTGGTTCACAGTCTTGGACCCCGCAGACACCACTGGATGTTAAAGAGCTGAGAACCACCAGGTGGGACCCCCTGGGGGCTTTGGCCCAAGGCCAAAGGGAAAGGGGTGGGGGTGGGGCAGGCGCTGGCAGCATGGGTCAGCGAGTCACCATGGATGGAACTCTGTGAGGTTTCCCATGGTTGGTTAGGCGAGGCTCATTGGAAGGAAACCTGCTCCATTGCTCCAGTATGACAGGTCCAGATGAGAGGATGAAGTCCATGGTTTTCAAGTTTATTGTAGAGAAGTAGAGAGAGAGAAAAGGTAGAGAAGCAGAAATAGGCTATGGCCATGTGGAGACAGGGGTGAAGGGAATGGGGGAGAGGGAGAGCAAGGGGACAAGAGACAAGAGAGTAAGAGAAGAGCAAGATAAGAGAGAGGGGAGGGGGCAAACAGCTCCTTTTCTAGTGGGCTAGGCCTACCTGGCTGTTGCCAGGTAACCGTGGGAGGAAGATACCTGGCTGTAGCCAGGTGACAATGGGGGTGCAGTCCAGCCAGAATACTAGGGGCATTGCCCTACATGATTGATGGTCACTGAGTTATGGAGTTGAGGGTCTCGTGTCAGAAGCCTGGTGTCTAGGAGCATGGCCAACAGGTTCGACCCTTGCAAAACTAATCTGCGGGGTCTCCAGAAGTTAAGCCTCCCTCAACCAGAACACAGACTGCCTTTCACATTCCTACAAGCAACCAGATACCACGCCTTGCTTCCCATAGGATTATAGCCATACCATAATACAAAATGCCTTTAGGCCAACTTCTAAGTTCCACCCCCCACCCCCCCCCCCCCGTAGTCTTTCGCATCCTCAATACTATTTATAAGTTCAAATTTCCAAGCCTCTTCTATGACTCAAGGCAATCTCTTAACTGCAAGCCCCTATAAAATCAAAATTCAAAAGCAGATCATAAACTTTCAAGACACAGTGGGACAGAATATGTATTGCCAATCGAAAATGACAGAAAGGGGACATATACTGGACCAAAGCTAGACCAAAAATAGCAGGGTGAACTCTAAATTATACATTTCCATATCTAAAGTCAAAGAACTCTTTAGATCTCTAACTCCTTTCAGCTTTATTGTCTGAAACAAATATTTCTCTCGGGCTGATTCTATACTCAGTATTCAAGTGGCCTTGGCAGATATTCCATGACTGTGACAATACCAACATCTTGGAGTCTCCAACACAATCCTGGCTTTCCCCCACACAGCTTCTTGTAATGCCCTCTCTGGACTTCAATGCAGAGACACCCCTCACCCACACCTAACTTCAGCAGCTTTTTATAACTATAGTGGAAGATTCAATATCCCTTTCTTGTATTCTTGATTCTAAAGCCAGAACCATGTGTCTAAACCTGCCAAGTTCTTCTGCTGCTTGCTGGGGAGAGATTGCCATGTTTCCTGCATTCTTTTACATGAATATCAGCTTTCTGTTGTTGATAGTTTCTTTCGCTGCTCAGACTTTAATTCCTTTACACAAGTTGGATACTTAACTGGGTGAGGTCTTGCCCTATGGTCACTCCTTTCATGCCATTTAGTGTTGGCTTTTCCTTAACTTTTTATCCCTTTGAGCAGTAAAGTTTGTTCCATTATATTTCCTGGTTCTCCTTTCCTCCTTAATCTGGACACTTTGTATTTTTTCCTGTTAAACTTTCTCCTTCTCGATTTAGATCTGTGTATGAGTGACTGCTAATAACAACACAATACAGTCGGTACTACTAGGCTATTTTGATATCTCATCTGTCAGTTCTCTCAATTTAAAACTCCTTGATTTAGTCTCAGACATTTTTGTTTTGTTTTGTTTTGTTTTGCTTTGCTTTGTTTTTTTAGACAGACAAGGGCAGGGAACAGCCACATTCTTCATCAAAATATCACAAGCATGATTGCTAGGCCACTTAATAATATTGTTCTCCTCTGACACCTCTTGTGCTGTACTGTTACGAAAACACATTTCTCTTAGCAGCACTGTACTCTCTGTTCCTACTTGGATGGCCAAATCAGCCCTGCTTAAAGCTTTCCACTGCTTTCCCAACCGAAAACCCAAAATTTACATTCCACCGACAAGCACCGCCATCAGGCCTGTTATGGCACTGCCCTGCTTCTGGGTACCAACTTCTCTTTTAATCAGTTTCTATTGTAAAGACACAGCTTGATGACGAGAAGCCTTATAAACGAACAAATTTAGTTGGCACTTGCTTATCATCCCAGAGGTTTAGTTCATTATACTCATGCTGGGAGCATGGTCCCAAACAGACAGACATGTTGCCAGAGGAGTGGCTGAGAGTTCTAAACCCAGGTTTGTAGGCATTGGAACTGGGCCAAGCTTGGGCTTCTGAAGCCTCAAAGCCCAGTGACATACTTCCTCCAACAAGGCTGCACCTACTACTCATTCAAAGTGCTGCCATCCCCTGATGACTACGTCTTGAAATATACGAGAGTATGGGGCTTTCTTATTCAAACCACCACAATAGCCATCCCTTCCTCTAATGATCCATTCACGCTACTTGTGACTAAGCTTTTGAAGGTTCTTCATCCTTCCCTAATGTGCAAACAGCTCAGGTCTACTGTCTTTTTCCTTAAAAGTAAAAATCCTGTGGGGAGATATTTTATATACGAGTCATAACAGTTATGTGAAACAGAAATAGCTAAAGAGAATATCACAAAGTGGCCAAATTTAAAACATAAATCAATTATTAGTGAGAAGAGAAATAAAGAAAGGACTTTCTTTCAAGCATTAGGTTGTTGGTGAATGCAGCAAAAGAAAAGTAGACAAATGCAGATGAAGAAAAAACCACTGCTTTTCTACTGAGTGAACACTATGACATCTAACTCTAGTCACTATAACATTATAGTGACTATAATTCTATAACATTATAGAATTACCTTATAGGAAAAAATGACTTAAACATCTTTATTATATAACATATGTCAGAGTATTTAATTTCTTACATAAAAACTGAATCTACATGGCGCACACTTCTTAGAAGTCATGCTTCTTATTATTGTTATTATAGTATATTATTCATATTTGCACTGCCAAGTAAACATCCGTGAAAATATAATAAATATTCTAGTAATGTTACAGGAAAGAAAGAGGGATAATGTGAATTTGACAAGTATTGACTATAAAAGGCAAATGGAATGAATGTCAATAAATATTTCAAGGAAATTGATTTTAGACACTTTGGAGTCCACTCCTCATTTAGCATGTAAGGAAGCTGAACTAATAGAATAACAGTCTCCTTGTCCAGGATTTTGTGAAAAAAAATATTTCTACTATTTTAATGATGCTAATCTTCTAAATTCAATAACTATTATTAGTAATTTTACAATTAGAATTTAGGTACCTATTGTTCCACCAAATATCATAGCAGCTCATCTGTCTCAACTCAGACTCTTATAACAGTACATAGGCAAGTGGATAATTAACAAACAGTATATTACTCCCAATTCTGGGAGATGGGGAGTCAAAGGTGAATTTACAGTCAGGTGTTATGTCTCCTGAACCTTGCCCTGCATCAAAAATGGTGCTTCTTGCTAGTGTCCTCACATAAGGAACAGAAAAATAGGGCTCAAGGGTCTCCTTTAATAGAGAATCAATCTCAGTTTCTTGCCACAGATCCTCCTTATTCAGTAATCACTTACAGGTTAGCTTTCAACATAGGATTTTTTAGGTGGGCAGAAACATGAAGATCTGGTACCACTTTTAAATACTATTCAACGCTGACTGCAAAACTGGTCTAATACAGAAAACAATTACCACTTTGCCTGTTACATCATTTGCTGGATAATTTTAACCATCACGTTGATGCAACATAGAATCACCAGGAGAGCGAGACTCAATGAAGTATCCTCAAGATGGCTTGAGAACATGTCTGTGGGATTGTCTTGATTGACTTACAAGATTCAGCCTATTGTTGGCAGCTTCATTTCCTAGGCTGAACTGTGTATGATAGAAAACACTTAGTGGAAAACAGAAATTATTTCATTTCTCCTTGATCTTGGATATGGATGTTCCTACCTTGTCTTTCTGTCAAGGTTGAATTGTAATTATAAGCCAAAGAAATACTTTATTCATTTCTTTTTGGTGAATGTATTTTATCACAGCAACAAAAATGAAACTAAAATAGACTAAAAATAAAAAGAAATATATATGTATATACATATATATGATTTTTATATATGCATATATTTGTGTGTGTTATATATTCTGTTTGTCACACATGAGAGAAAATTCACAATAAACTGTTAAAATGAAGTTTTCTAGTTCAAAATAGGGAAAGACATTTCTTGTTTCAAATCATTGGCCACAGAAATGCTAGAAATGAAATTACTTATTACATGTTAATTTTTCTTTTTAGTTTGAAATAATCTCTGCCTTTGGTTGTCTTTTCTCTCTACTTATGACCAGATCTTTGTAATTTTAAAAAATTATCAATGAGCTATTTCTAGAATAATACATGTATACATTGTTGAAACATGTTTATATTGTTATATCTTGTTTCTATTTTAATATTTTAATGTCAAACTTTTGTACTATAACAATGAAACTCTTATTTTTTCAATATTCAGTGGTTGATAAAATGAGACTAACAAATGAATCTATCAGTGTTATAAAGAAAAATAACACTACTTGTATAAGAGATTGAAGTTTAATGTATTGAGAAAGATGTTATTCAAATATTTTTTCAAAAGCTGATGAATAGTCAGACAGTGGGAGAGAGGGTAGAAAGGAAGAAACAGAGAAAAATATTTTTACATATTTTTCCTTATTGACCACTTTTTTAAAAGATTTATTTATATTTTTATTTATATGAGTACAATGTAGTTGTCTTCAGACACACACTCCAGAAGAGGACATCTGATCACTTTATAGGTGGTTGTGAGCCACCATGTGGTTGCTGGGAATTGAACTCAGGACCTCTAGAAGAGCAGTCAGTGCTCTTAACCTCTGAGCCATCTCTCCAGCCCATTAATTTTTTTGTTTTTTTTTTTTTGAGACAGGGTTTCTCTGTGTAGCCCTGGCTGTCCTGGAACTCACTCTGTAGACCAGGCTGGCCTTGAACTCAGAAACCCACTTGTCTCTGCCTCCCAAGCTGGGATTAAAGGCATGAGCCACTACTGCCTGGCTCCCTTTTTATATTAAAAACTAAAAATAGTATGTAGAAAGTAACCCTAATCCTATAAAGAATGAAAAACTGGCTCTGTTTAAATTGGAGAATAACTAAGTAAAAACAAAATCTACTAGAATTAGAATATGTTTTTCCCCATCACAGTCTTTGGAAGTTTAAGTCCTTACCATGGCAGTACTGAGAAATGAGAAATGAGCTGGAGAGTGGATCTGAATAATGGAATTTACACCTTCGTGAAGCATTTGATGTTGTCTCTGCAAACATGGTTTATAATCATGCACGAATGTTGTTTTTATAGAATAAGATCAGCTCGTCTCCTGCTGTCCACATGTGCTTAGTATCCTTAGACTTTTTCCAGGGAGTGAAGAAAGCCTAGAGCCTCACTTAAAGCTGAGGAGGTTCCAGTACCCTGTTTTGGGTTCCAAAATTGTGAGCCAAAATAAATCAATTTCTTGTATTCTATTAAAGCAATAGAAAGACTAAACAAATCTTTCATAAATTCAGTTTCCACGAAGGTAAGACGTAGCTAAAACTTTTTTATTGCTTACTTTGGATAAGGAGGACAAACTCCTCATCAGTGTGCAGTGTTAAATTTACAGTAGGTATAGATTACCATTAACTTATGAAAGCAGCCATATTAATGTCATAACACTGGTGAAAGACAATATTTAAAGCAAACTAATTGAAACTAAATATATTGTCACATGAACTAGGGGTATTTTTTAAACAGTTTAAGATGTTTTCAGTCAGACTGAACCAATTTTATTACATGAAATAAAGTGAAGCTAGACTTTATATTTACTGTTAATATCTATCTCCTAACAGAACCTAATGTTCACGTGTATGACATTTTCTTGAGTTAAACTTACTTTGATCAGAGCATGAAAATGGTGCTTTGATATCATTTCATTATTTGTACTATTCTGGGAAACTGAAACTTTCCTAGATCTGTTAACTTTCTAATAAAACTTTCCAAATTCATAGCAATATCATATGAGATGAGAATAAGGGTTACAGGCATTTTTCCAGTTAATTTCTTCAATTCAAATGAACAAACACTTTTTTATTAATTATGCTATTGATTTACATCCCAGATGTTGCCCCTCTCCTGGTCTCTCTTCCAAGAGTTCTCCCATCTCCCCTCCCCTTTACCTGACAGGTGTACACTGTACCCTGGAGCATCAGGTCTCTACAGGATTAGGTACATCTTTTCTCACTGAGGTCAGACAAGGCAGTTCTCTGCTATATATGTGCCAGGGCCTCAGGCCAGCACATGCATGTTCTTTTGTTGGTGACTCAGTCTCTGGGAGCTTCCAGCAATACAAGTTAGTTGACACTGTAGGACTTCTTATGGGATCACCATCCTCTTCAGTTCCTTCAATCCTTCCCCTAACTCTTCTACATGGGTGCCCAACCTCCAGCCAATGCTTGGCTATGAGTATCTGCATCTGTCTCAGTCACCTGCTGGTAGAACCTTTCAGGGTTTTAGAGGATGGCCATGCTAGGCTCCTATCTGTAAGCACAACATAGCATTAGTAATAGTGTCAGGGTTTGGTGCACGCCCATGGATTGATCCCAAGTTGGTCCAGTCACTGGTTGGTGCACCATTACTTCCGTCTTGGCTCTATTTTGTCCTTGCATTTTTTTTTAGACAGAACCAATTTGGGGTTGAACATTTTGGGGTTGTTCTCCCACTCCCTTCTTTGGGGATCCTGTCTGACTCCTGGAGGTGTTCTCTTTAGGTTCCACATCCCCACTGTTGTGCAGCTAAGGTCACACACACTGAGTCCTGGGAGTCTCCCTCATCCAAGGTCTCTCAGATTTTCTAGAGCTCACCCCAACTCCCTCCCCATCACCTGCAAATTTCTATTCATTCTCTTGGCCCTCTGGGCCTCTCTCCTCTCTCCCCCAATGCCCGATCCTGTTCTGCTTTATTCCCTCTGCCCCTTCTCTCCAACTCCTTCCCTCCTTCCTTCTAAATGGGAATTAAGCATTCTCACTTGGGCTTTCCTTCTTTAACTTCTTAGGGCCTGTGGGGTGGTGTATCATGGGTATTCTGTACTTTTTCGCTAATATCTACTTATCAGTGAGTACATACCATGAGGTCTGAGTTACTTAACTCATTTCTAATTCCTAGTTCCATGCATTTTCCTGCAAACTTCATGATCTCGCTTTTAATGGCTGAATAATATTCAATTATGCAAATATACTGCATTTTTCTTTATTAGTCTTTGAGTAGAGAAACATCTGGGTACCTTCCAGTTTCTGGCTTACTCTTTGTTATATACCTTACATATCCCTGGCCCTCCTCCTTAGGACTGGTGCTACTCACAGCGGGCAGTATACTCTTATGCCAATCAGTAATCAAAACAATTCCTTTTACAGAAATGGCTGGAGATGAATCTGCCTGGAGATGATCAAGGCAGTTCTTCAGTTGAGATTCCTTTTATCGAGGTAACTCTAAGTTAGAGAATAAAATCTTTTTTATCTGTTTAGGGGACTGCATAGCATGATCCTAGCATTTATGATTTATAGACAGGAAAGTCACAAAATTGAGGTCAGCATGACCAACCCAGTAACTGTATGCTTCAACTACATAGGTTGATAGTTCAAAAACAAAAAACAAAACAGAGTCAGACTACTACTTAAATATGTTGTGTCCTAGCAAACTGCCAAGACTATTTCTCTAAGGATCTATATTTCAAGAAGAGATGAGGTTTAGTTTTGGAGGCTCACGTACACTTTTTGCAAAAGTGTTCTGTATCCCAGACAGGTTTTATTTGTATCTCAGGTGGCTAAAGTAAGAAGGACATTCCAGCGGGAAAAGAAGATAAAAATGTGTACTGTCTCCTTACCCTCCATAAATACAGAACAATGTTTCCCTTGATTTCTCTTTAGGGTGGATCATGATCCTTTTCCTTCAAAACAATTAAAGTACCATCCATAAATGTAGGGACTATGACAGTTGTATGTACTTTCTAGTGCCATTTGAACTGTGAAATACCTAAAACAACATATCACTAATTGAGAAAATATCATTGTACATTTAAAATAAATAATAAAATCCAAAACCTTGGGGCTATTGACACATTTCAGCAGATAAAATCTTCTTCCCGCAAAGTCAGATACTGAGTTCAATTGATTTGAGTTGGGACCCAATGGACAAAGGAAAAAACTGACACAATTTTTACTTTCATGCTATATCACATTCATAGCTGTGCGTGCATGCACATACTGCACGTGTGCGCACACACACACACATACTTGTGTGCTTGCATAGAAAACATAAAGAAAATGCAAGTATTTTAAAAATCAAAATAATGTAAAATATTGATTTCCATCAAGCTGGCATTGTTTACTGAATTATGACATTGCATATTTAACAAAACAAATGGACATGCTGGAAATGCCTATACAGCAAGGACTAAGGGACACATTCCTGAGTCAAGCCAGCTAGTAACTACAGCCTAAAATCCTACAGACTGGAAGAAATTAAATTTTGTTAAAACTTCAGAATGGAAATAGACCTCAGATTCCCAACTTAAGATGAGATTCCAGTCGTAGGCACACATCCAGACTGAAGCCCTCAGAGAGCACTTGCAATAGAGAACACAGCTGTGTCCACACGAGACTTCTGGATAGAGAGAAAGCTAGTAAATGCTTTTAATCAAATAATTAAATCCATGAAAATCTGAAAAAAAAAGAACTAAGAAAACTAACTTAAATCTCAATAATTTCAATGTAAATTGAGTTCTATGAATTAACATTTTATGTAATAAATTAAGGAAGCCTTCTCTGAGAATTTTATTTTTCCTGATTTAGATAGAGTTCCTAGGAAATTTAAATTTTTACTAAAATTATTTGTGAGTGTAAGGCAGTTTTAAAAAAATAATGATTTCAAATCAAAGTAATGACAAAAGAAATTTAGAAATACACTGACTTGAACCATACCYCACATAAATGAATTTGTTTTTTCTAAGTAGTCCTAAATGTCTTAAGGTCACCTCAAAGAATATTTATCAAAACCTTAAGTACAAACTTTTGCTAATTAAAGTAGCTGATGTTTTATTAGAAGAATGGGACTTGAAAGGCCATAGTCTCCCCAGTCACTTTTGCTTTCCTGTGCTGGCTTTGATCAAGGCAGGAAAGCCCACATATGGCTTGCAGGCATGTGTGTATGCCACAGGCATACAAGGACATGCTACTTGAGACTCTAGAAGGAAAATAAAAACTGCCACCAGGAAGACTGCCATTATCAAAAGAAACAAAAGAAAGGTTTTATAAAAAATAAATTATACTATTCCCTGGTGCATCCTGCCAATGTTATATAAAATATGAAAAGGGTAAAGAAAGTGTAACAAGTTAAAAATCATGTCTAAGAAGTGTGAAAATAAATAAATATAAATTTGAAGTATATTATGGACTGTGTATTGCACATCATGGATGGTATATGGACAGGTAAATTGTGCAAATTTGCATTGATAGAAAAAATCATAACATGGATAAAGTATAGAAGATAGAAATATTTTACCATCTTACCCTCGGCTGGTATAAAACTTAGTGTGTTTTGTATAGTGAGGAAACAGCACAATAGAATTGGTAAGTAGTGTGTAAGTAGTGTATGCCTTTTTAAGATACTTACCTTATACAACTATACACTGAAAGCACTCAATGCATTAAAATAGACCTCTGGGGTGCAATCCAAGATGATGTTTAGAGAAAAGAAGAAAAATAAAACTTGTGGTCCACACGCATGGTCACAGGAAAAATAACCTAACTTTTAAAAAATAAACACCAATAAATAAAAATACGACTTCCTAAGTGTTTAAAAACAAACAAACAAAACATACCTAACCCTTCTTTCTTTCTCTTTAATCTTCTTTTACAGTCAAGTCTTTATACCTCTGACTGTTCCTCATACCATACCACCTGCCTCCCCCACCAAGTCTCCAAGAGGAGTTCTCCATCTCCCAACCCCACCCCACCAGACGTCCCTACTCCTTCAGGATCCAATATTGATGGTGCAGCAGAAACCAAAGGTCTGAACCAGACCAATGACTCACTGAAAAAAAAATAAGCTGTTGGTACAAAAGGGAAAGCTATGTAACATAACACATGGTGACATACACACTGCAGGTGCAAGATATTTTGGAGGGTTTTGGTAGGTTGGTTGTTTGGTTGGTTTTGGTTTGTTTGGTTTTTTTATTATTATATTTTTAATCTTTGGGGAGGGAGTTACAAGGGTGGAAAATGGATACAGAAAGACTGTGAAATGAGTGATATTTGGGGTGCATGGTGTGAAATTAAAAAGCAATGAATAAAATATTATGATTGAAAAATTGTTACAGAAAAATTGTTTAATTCGAAACAGTAAGAACTTACATGGCTTAACAACAGCTGTGAGCACTAGTATTTTTACCAAATTAGGGAATCTACATTTGGAATATATTTAAGTTTTCAAATACAGATTCCCAGAGTCCCGCATCTCATTCTTGCATATCATAACACATTGTCTGTGGTAGTGGATGTATTTTATTACATTTTACTTCCAAGGTATGGATAATTATATTTTTTTGTCTTTTTCACTTTCCCCCTTAATAATGGTGGTACATATACACAATGGAGTACTACTTAGCTATTAAAAACAAGGAATTCAGGAAACTCTTAGGCAAGTGAATGGAACTTGAAAATATCATCCTGAGTGAGGAAACCCAATCACAAAAGAACACACATGATATGCACTCACTGATAAGTGGATATTAGCCCAGAAGCTAGGAATACCTAAGATACAATTCACAGACCACATGAAGCTCAAGAAGAAAAAAGACCAATGCATGGATACTTCTGTCCTTAGAAGAGGAACAACATACCTCTGGGAGTAGATAAAGAGAAAAAGTGTGGAGCAGAGACTGAAGGAAAAGGCCATCTATAGACTGCCCCACCTGGGGATTCATCCCATATACAGTTACCAGAGACATTATTGTTGATGCCAACAAGTGCTTGTTGACAGCAGCCTGATAGAGCTGTCTCCAGAGAGGCTCTGCCAGAGCCTGACACATACAGAGTAGGATGCTCTCAGGCAACCACTGGACTAAGTACAGGGCGCCCAATGGATGAGCTAGATAAAGGACCCAAGGAGCTTAAGGGATTTGCTCGTAAGAGTAACAAAAATATGAACCAGCCATTACCCCCAGAGCTCCCAGGTACTAAACCACCAACCAAAGATTTCTTTCTCTAGCTCCAGAACATATTGCCTGCCTAAGTCACTGCACTACCATGTCCTTTGCTCCACCACATTGCAGTTCCATTAGAAGCAAAGGATAGCCCCTCATACTGTGTTGAAGGTGGTATGCTTGACAATGGAAGTCACATGGGAAGAAGTGAATATGTGGACTTCTGAACTGAAGCTTTGAGTAATAGCAGATGGTTCTTTCTATGCTCATATCGTCCTCCTGAGAAAACTGTGCCTGGGAGGCTCTGTTCTCAGTGAAGATGATTTATAGTTAGATCAGAGACCAATCTGTAGTCCACAGCAAACTGAGAAGATTTTTAAAGACAAGTTGTCTCAGCTGACCTATAAAATTATAAAAGAGTAGCAGAAAATGTTTATTGTTATAAGACACTGATATCTGGTGTTCTTTGTTATATAACAAAAACTGAGTTATACTATGCCTTTAGCTCTCTTTCTTATGGGGAAAAAAATGTACCCTTTTCAATTTTAACAACTATAATGCGACTGGAAATCTCCCTTTTATTGGTCAAATACTTTATTGTACCCAATCACGTAATGACATAGCCAGATATTTTAAGCTTATTGTTCACAACCAAGCCATCCTAGTGCAAATCCAAAGACACCTTAAAATAAATATATTCTTCCCATCACAGTGATACAATGAATGTTACAAAGCATTCTACTTCTTGGTCCACCTTGCAGGTCACTGTCTGTTTCTTTGATGTGTCCTTCACAGTCTCCTTTTAGCAATAACAATATTAACTTTTAAATGATGACTGTGAACGTTGTTTCTTGGGAAAATATCATTTAGTAATGTTGAAGTAGGCCTAGACTGCTGAGTTATCTATGTAGATTAAACTATTATTGACCCTATGATTTCTTGAAATGCTATAAGCTGCAAATACTAAATTATTACTTTTGGTTTAAATGACTAATATGTGCCTTATAGAAACACACTGCTCCACATAAACACTGATGTCTCTACTATGTTAAATAGGCTATGTAAGTGTTTAAAAGAAAAAAATTGCATAGTTCTTGACCTCAAATAACACCATTAGCAAGACACAAGATGAAAACTGTACCTTAATATTGAGATTCAATAATAGAGATGTTAGTATACTCTGGTCTTTTTAATTTTTATTATTTTATTTGAATTCTCATTATTTTGTTACTATATTTTGATATTTGAATCCATAATGAATTTAAATCTCTTAGCTAAACATTAATCCTTTACCAAAATTGGTACCTTAGCCACCAATTCTAAATGGTAGTCTATATATAATGTTGGCAGGAAAGTTCATGAGACCTACTGGGTAGGTAGGCAGGATGAACAGGTGCCACATCTTTAATCACAGCATTCAGGAGATATTCACAGGTGGATCTCTATGAGACTGAAGGCAGGCTAATCTATATTGTAAACGTAACTTTTATCCAATTGATATAATTGTCATATCAGTGGTTTACTGCTGAATAAGTTCACACTTTCTAGTTCTTTCTGAACTCTGGTTGGCTAGTTCAATTGAGCTGTTCTGTCTCAAACTTTTCTCCAAACTGTTGCATTCCATCTGGCTTCTGACTGAATTGCTCTGTTGTCCTCAAACTAATTCTGGCAATCTGTTCTAATCTGGCTCCCCATCATTCTCCGGCTCATTCTGTCCTTGCCTGCAGTCTATCACTGTAAGACTTTCCAGGTAAAACTACTTCCTCGCTCTCTTTCTCTACAGTTTTTTAAAAAAATATTCTTTTCCGTGCTGTTCTCATGAGAGTTAGGTGTATCCTATCTCTGACTCATTCTGTCAAATCTTTCTCTGATTTGTCATTTTGTCTGCCCTCAATTGGATGTCAATTTCAAGCATGGCTGCTTCATTCTGCAAATTAACCTTACCTACATTGTTTGGGATTAAAAGTAATTACTAAGAGAATGTCTATCTGTATTCCATCTAGAGCAGCCATTCTACTGGATTCAAATTCCTCTCTACTACATACTGAGCTCCTGTAGAGGCAGTACTATATGGAGAGACCCTGTCCCACAAAACCAAACCAAACCAGCCAACCAACCAAAAACAAACAAGAAAGCAAAACAAAACAAAAAACACAAACAAAGAAAACTCTAGGGCACAGTGTGACCCTATCAATCTTAAATATACTAGATCCTGACAAATTGATCATGAAATATTCATGGTTCGTGGTTACTAAATTATCTTCACTCTAACATTAAAAATTTTAAAAACTCGAAACTGTACGAAATCTTTCTGCAGAGGCCTGATTCATTCTGAGAATTCTAATCCTTACAAAGTTATTTCAAATTTTGATTCAGTCCTGTAGGGTTTATCAGTTTTCATCAAAATCCTGTTGACCTATTGCTGCCATTCTGGTAGAATCAACCACCAAGGAACTCAAAGCCAACTGGACTCTTTCTAGCAGTGCAGAATTAATAATGCAGTGCCAGAGCAGACAGCTATGCTATGTATCTCCCAGATTTGGAGGGTTGAAATATATGTTAATGGAAGAAAAATTGAAAAGGAAATGAGCACACCATTTTTTGTTTGATTCTAATTTAGATGTCCTTTCTGAGCATAGATTAAAACTGACAAAAGCTACATTTTATCCAGCTAGGTAACAGTCTGAAAGCCAAATTTAAATGCAGCTAGCTGCTCAAGAAATGCCTATCAAACTTGAAAATTCTAAATTCATAGCATGATGCCATCTCAGAGGTTTGATTGTTCAGACTGCCTGCTAGACACTCAATAAATATATGACAATTGATTAAACCCAAGATGCAGTTTAATGATTAAGTACCACATGCCTATTCTGCTGTATCTATGACAAACAGCTGTTCACTTTATTAAAAAGTCACCAGATTTAGCATTAATATGGTGGCCACAAAATATTTGCCTTTTTGGGAACTTGACATAAGAATTTTAATGTAGAAATGGAGTCTGATTTGTACTCAGTAATCAAAATGTTCCATGTTCCACTAGATACTCACACATGATAGGAAAATAGTTTTAAATTATCCTAAGCACAAGGTGCTGCACTTAGTGATGACGTCAGAGCAAGATAGATTAGTCCAAGTAATGCAACTTACTGGGGAAATTTAATAAGTTAAAATAGCTTTATGTGTCTGTCATGTGAAACAAGATAAAATTACTTCAAATTAGGCAGACAAGAAATGGTATTAGGACTCAGCAAGTTTCAACAACAACAACAACAAAAAAAAAAAACATGGCAAATCTGAATCCCTCCCTGTCCAAGCTTTGGGAGTTGGTTAGAATACTTCCTGACTCCTAAGTATTATAAGATTCCTACTTTCTATATGTATTTGGAAGTTGTCATTCTCAATCAACATCACACAGAAAATGATAGATCCCAATCCTGTTGAGGAGAAATGTTCAAGATACAAAGCATTAGAACTGAGAATGAAAAGAAAATGAAAGAAAGAAATGGAGAAAGAAAATGGAACRAGCAGAGAAAATAAGTCAAGAGAAGAAAGAAAATTATAGAGAAGGAGAGAAGAGAAAGCAAGAAGACAAGGGAAAGGGAAGGAAAGGGAAGAGGGGGAGAGGAGGAGGAGAAGATAAAAGAGGGGGAAACAGGGCAGAGGAGAGAAGACAGGAAAGGAAGGGAAGGGGAGGAAAAGAGAGGGGAGGGAAGAGAAGGGAAGGAGAGAGGAGTGGTGGAAAGGGAAGAGAAGGGAAGGGGAGGAGGGGAGGAAAGGGGAGAAAGGGGAGAGAAGGGAAACAGAGGGGAGGAGAAGAGGGGAAGGGAGGAGAGAGGAGGTAAGTGAAGAGAAGGTTAGGGAAAGGAGAAGAAAGGATTTTTATTCGACTGGATTAAATCAATTTCTTGAAAAGATGATTAGAAAAGATTGACTTTCATCTATTAATAGCAGCTACAGATTACATACGTTTTATGCTAGAAGTTATTCTAGAATTTATTAAATCCATCTCACCTTCCCAGTGTGGCCAGGATATGGTAAATATACTAAAATCAAAGGGTTCTCAGCAAAACCATGAAGCATACACATGCAAAGGTGTGCTCATGTAAGCTCCAAGCAGAGAAAAGCTTAAAAATAAACAAGGATATATACTGCAAAACAGTATACAAACATCCTCTTAGAGTTCAATTAAAAACTACTTTTCTTGGGAAGAGACATCCTAGTGGAACTTTAAGAAACATTAGCAAACTTCATTCTCTACAATGAGCTAGAAAGAAATCAGATGGTTATGAGAAAAAAGAACAGGAAACAGGCAGAGTAATGAAGAAGGGAAAGGCAGCCTGAGAGATTCAGAACAATGTCCTGGACTGAAGAAGAAGTTGTCTTGAAGGATGAAAAACAAAGTCTTAATATGCACATTGAGGCAAAAAGAAAAATTATTGACAGGAAATAATCATCCAAGTCCCAAAGCAGAAAGCACAGAGGAAATCCACTAGCAGAATAAACTTATGCTCAAAAATGTGACAACTGTGAAAGAGACTATAAGTCTGATATAAAATAGTGATTTATGAAGAATCAGCTAGATCAAAAAATAACTCAATGTGTAATTAGAATACCATTAACATTTAAGAGTGTAAATCTGAAACAGAAAGCTGTCCCAAGTCTCCCATGAAATTCAAGATCAACAAGGTATTTTAGCTCATCAGGGACCTGACATTGCACAGCAGTAAGGAAACCTGGTTGCCAAGGGTGGCAGACTTTAGTCATCCAACTATTATGACTATGTAGAACACAGCACGTTCGGATAGAGTTTGCCTGTATATTATAGCTCTTATCTGGAGAAAGTTTCATGGAAATAATTCATAGCAGACAAGAGAACTGACTAAATGCTCTGTGTGGTACAGGCTGACAGTGCCTAAATTTTGGACACACATTTCATATGTGGAAGCATATTAATACTCAGACTACAAAATGAAATATGTGATCCACTGTTCCTGGAAACACAGTGCAGGCCTATTTCTGAAATAACATGTAAGCAAGATGCTTCTACAGCAAAGGCAAAACATCCACTTTTCTCCTGGAATCCAATCCTGATGCAGCAAGACACAATGACTGTCCCAGGTGAGCCATCAGGTCTCCAGGTCCAAGGAAAATGCAGCAGGCCGCTGCAATGAATAGACGAAGGTAAGATATCTGCTAGTAGGAATAAACACTTCAGATTCAGATAAAGATCGGTTGCTTCAAGGAGACAAAGAGAACGTCAATTTTTTTGTCATGTTCCATTCTCCTGGAATAAAGCAGTCAAACACTGAAACAAAACAACAAAGTACACCAATTCCAGGTTATTGCCACTAATGTAAAAATTATAAATTTGGTATTTAGTATTTTTTTAAGAGTTAAAGACAGATTTTGATTTCAAACTCTGATCTACCAAATTAGCATTTCACACCAACTCTAGGAGGAGAGACTGTTCACAGGACTCACAATCTTTTTTTAAGTGCTGCCTTTGTGGGGCCCTTGGCAGAGTCCATTGCTGTATTCTTTGATGCCTGCCTTAGCCTTTCTGGCTTCCTTGGCAGCCCTTATAGCCTGCTCTAGCTAAGCTTTCCTAACTTCTGGTTTCTGATTCCTCTTGGCCATTATATCAGCAAGAGATACACCAGTGATGACTCGCTAGAATTTGACTGCACAGCAGGTACTTTTCTTTTGAATTTCTACTGACTATCCTTGCTTATGTTTTCTTCCATAGAGGACAGTCCAGTTTATCTGCTGAAGATTGCTTTTGGAAAGGAATATGGACTCACATTTTGCCTTAAGAAACTGGAAAACCTTCCCATCAGTCCTGGCATAGCTCTGCCCATGTCCCGGGTAGATCTTGTACCCACTGAAACTGCACAGCTCGACCTTCATGATGATAGATGTTGGCCTGCTTAGGTATTTAGTGTTATAAAGATGTAATTTCCACAAAAAGTCAGAAATAATTAGACTGCTGAATAAACCACAAGGCACCAAGAAACATAAGAGGTTTGGGAAAATACTTTGAATTACATTTTACTCTGCGCAAGTGGAACATAACAAACCTGAGAAGTAGGAAAGGCATAGGTTTGAGAAAGTGTCTGTACTAGAAAATGAGATTCTTTTAAGCAGCTAACTTTCTACTGTAGAAACAAATGTATACCCAACCAATGAACATAAAATAACATCAAACATTAGTAGGAAGGAGTATATAATGAACAAAAAATGAAATAAAAAATAGAAATACACTTAAGAAAAGTATAGTTAATTCTCGTAGTAAATCAAGTCTACCTAAGCTCTAGTCAAATTATTCAGAAAGGATGACCAACATGGTGAATGAAGAATGATATATTTCACTACTTATCCAACATAATTTGGACAATGAATGTAAGTTTTGTGAATCACTGTATACTAATATGTTTAACAGCTTAAATAAAATAATTAAAATCCTTAGTGTAAGAAGTAAATCACATTAAAATAGAAAGTTTGACATGAGCTGCATTTCTAACATTAGAAACTAAACTATTAGTTTAGTTTGTAAAATTTTTGTAATGATACGATTGGAACATAATCTAAAGTTGCCATAGCCTTATGAGTACATTGATCAGAAGCACTGCTGGTCTTCATGTTAAATTACATGTTGTCTCACACAGTGCTTTATTACTGTGAAGAGACACCATGACCATGGCAACTCCCTTCCAAAGGAAAGCATTAAAGTTAATCTGGCTTACAGTTTCACAGGTTTATTTCATTATCATCATGCTGAGAACCATGGTAACGCAGAGGCAGACACGGTGTTGAAGAAAGAGTTGAGAGTTCTACATCCTGATCTGTAGGCAGCAGAGGAGACTGCCACATTAGGCATAGCTTGAATATATGTGCACTCAAAGCCTGACTCCATAGTGATACACTTTATTCAGCAAAGCCACATCTACTGCAACAAGGCCACACCTCCTAATAGTGAGTGAGTGTATGGGGCCAATTCCTATTCAAACCATCACATATGTATTTCAGCACATCAACAGAGCACTGTATGCAAGTTGCAAGTCCATTACTGTGAAGAGACACCATGACAATGGCAACTCTTATATAAACAAAAAAAACATTTAATTGGGGCTGGCTTACAGTTATCATGGCTGGAAACACGACACTGTGCATGCAGACATGATGCTGGAAAAGAAGCTGGGGGGGGGGAGGGGCGGGAGGGTCTACATCTTGATTGGCAGAAAGCCAAAGGGGACTGTGTCACTGAATATAGATTGAATATAGGGGACCTCAAACCTGCCCCTTCAGTGGCATGCTTCCTATAATAAGGTCACATTTAACTCCAACATGGCCACGCCTCCAAATAATGCCACTCCCTATGGACCAAGCATTCAAACAAATGAGTCTATAGGGGACTTACCTATTCAAACTACCACATTTCATTCCCTAGCCTCCACTGGCTTAGAGCCATAACATAAAGCAAATACACTTAGTCAAACTTCAATAGTTCCCACAGTCTATAACTATCTTATACTTGCTTAATAGTATAAAGTCTCTTCTGCAATTCGTGAAATTACTTAACCATAACCCAGTATAAAAACAAAAAACAAAAAGCAAAAAAGATCACATACTTCCAACATACAATGGCACAGGATACCCATTCCCATTCCAAACTGTATGGAAGGGAGAATAGTCAGGAAATGGTGGAGTATAGTGAGTAAATACCAGACCAAATCAAGACTGAAAGCTAGCTGGACAAACTTCAAACTGCGTCTTCATACCTGATGTTAAAATTCTCTTCAGGTCTCCAACACCTTTCATCTATGTTGACTGCAACACATTTCCTTCTCTTAGGCTGATTTCTGTGGGAAGCCACATATGCCACTATTCGCCATTACAAGATGGCGCCGAGGCTTTCAGCCAAGAACCCCCGAAAGTGATAGGCTTTCAGCCAAGAACCGCCAGTAGTGATAAACAACTACATTGCTCATGCACTAATTGCTTAATGCTGAGTCACTGCTCAGGCCGGAAGCATGTAAGTTAGGGCTTGGAATTAGCACCAATCATAGACCAACACGTCCCTCCTAGGTCTATTTAAGCAGCACCAGTTTCTGGGCTCGGGGTCTTTTGCTTCCGCAATCGAACCCGCAATAAATGTCTGCAGAAGGATCCTGTTGAGGCGCGTCTTTCTTGCCGGCAAGTTAGGCGATCGCGACAGATTTCATTTCTTCTTACCAGGTTTTCTGGGTAGATATATACCAAGGCTCTGGCATGTCTAACCTCTTGTGGTCTCCATGGCAATCCAGGCTTTACCTCAACAGTTTTACACAATAACCTTTATAGGCTCTCATACAGGGACACCTCGCCGGGCGTGGTGGCGCACGCCTGTAATCCCAGCACTTGGGAAGCAGAGGCAGGCAGATTTCTGAGTTCGGGGCCAGCCTGGTCTACAGAGTGAGTCCAGGATAGCAAGGACTACACAGAGAAACCCTGTGTCGAAAAAACAAAAACAAACAACAACAACAACAACAACAAAAAACATACAGGGACACCTCTGTCACATACCTGGCCACAACAACTCTTTTAGTTGAGGAAGGAGATTCTATAACTTCTTTCTTCTAACTGTGACTCTAAAGCTAGAATCATGTGACTAAAATTACCAAGTTCTTTCCTAGAGCGGAAACATGACCCCCTTGTTCAATTACATCTTCGCCAGTTTTCTGTTTTCAATTGTTTCCTGTACTGCCTGTGTCTGATTGCCCTGGAACTTGATCTGCAGAACAGATTGGACTTGAACTCAGGGATTCCCCTGCCACTGCCTGTGGAGGGCTGGAATTATGGTATGCACCACAGCACCTAGACCTAAACTGTACTTTAATTTGCTTTCAGAAGTTGCAAGCATAGCTAGATGAGGTCTTACCCAATGTCACATTCCCTTTATCCCATTTAATATCTGTGTTTTTTTTCCCTTTAATCTGTTTATTTCCTGGAACACAGGATTTAGCTCCATTCGTCCTGTGGGCCCTTGTCATTATAGATTTTTATAATCATGAACATTAATAATCACAGGACACAGTCTACACTAGGCTGTTTTCAAATAGCCTCTGCAAATCAATGCAATTGATACAAAACACTTCTGTGTAGCCCCAGGCAATTTTTCAGACAAGTACATAAAGCAGGTACATTCTCTGCCAAGGTATCACAAGAACAATCTCTAAGCAACATACTAAAATTCTTTTCCTTTGAAGCCCACAATTCCAATCATCCTCAATGTCTTCCATACTCACACTAGTATGTCCCATTAAGCAGCTCTTAAATCATTCTATTACTACATTAACAAAAAGTTCCAAAGTCCAAAGTCCTCCAAACAAAAATATGGTCAGGCCTATCACAGCAATACCCCAGTTTCTGGTATCCATTTCTCTTTTAGTAGGGGTTCCACTGCTGTAAAGAGATACCAGAACCATAACAACTTCTATTAAAAAAAATTAGCTGTGGCTGGCTTACAGTTAAGGATCTTTAGTGTATTATCATCATAGCAGAACACATGGAAGAGGACATGCAGAAATGGTGCTGGGAGTTCTACATCTTGATTGGCAGAGAGCAGAGGGAAAATGTGTTACTGGACACAGCCTGAACATGGGAGGCATCAAAACCCACTCCCACAGTGACACCCTTCCTCCAACAATGTCACAACTACTGCAACAAGGACATACCTCCTCATAGTACCACTCTCTATTGACCATGCTCTTAAACACATGAGTCTATGGGGCCTATTCAAACCACCATACCTAGCTGTAATTCAATATTATTTCATTTTTGTATCTCCTATTGTATAAGATATATTACAATTAGTTCAACATATTCACTCATTTTATTTTTGCTCTTCACCAGGTAGCATTCTGGCACCATGCCCACTCCAACCTCTATCTAACTCCTAAATCTGATACAACCATATGGTGAATTTTAAGGTGTTGTCTAAGTAATAAGTCTGTGGTGAACTGAATGAGAATGGACCTCATAGGTTCATATATTTGAATACTTGGTTCCAACTTGGTAGATCTATTTGAGAAGAATTGGTAGTTATGGGCTTATTGGATAAAGTATGTGACTGGAGGCAATCTTTGAGGTTTCAAAAAAACTTTTGAGATTCTCAGAGTTTTCCCTCTGTCTCACAGTTTTGAGTCAAGATGGGAACTTTCAACTGATCCTTTCTTCTGCCATTATGGACTGGAACCCTTTGAAACTGTAATCCAAATTATATTTTCCTCTATAAATTTATTGGTTGGTGTGTGATCATAGCAATAGAAAGTAACCAAGACAAAGTTAAAAGTTTCCTTTTTTATTAAGAACCACTTGATTACATCAATCCCATGGGGCTCATCCAGAAAAAATACACAGTTTCAAATTCTTGCTTGAATAATCTCAATAATGTTCAATTTGCCATGTAACATTCACACTTGAATACTGAATATAAATCTTCAAAGAATCATAATTTAGATTATTATACTCTATCATAAATGCCAGTAGGCAATGTTTCCCTAAAAATGGCTTTTTAGCCTTTACATTATATGTGTGTGTAAATATATACACATATCTATATGAGTGTGTTATGCCTTATTTAATATTTAGTTTTCTTATATTCTTTATAATGAATTGAAAATGCATATGCTTGTGACTTAAAAGATATCAATTTTCACGTTTGTATTTTGAAGACTTAAAGTATTTTCAAAACACAAAACAAATGGCTAGAGTTCATCAAATCTTTAGTGTAAAGCAAGCCATTTCATTTTGAAACTAGCAAATGTGAATGTACCTTCTGATGCAGGCCTCTAAGAAAGAGAAGGAGGTGTAATCACATTAGGTGCACAAGTTTTCAGAAGGGACTTTACCATAGAGATAACATTCAGTCATTTATATTAATTGTCCTTCATTATAACAGTAGGAATTAATTTTAAAAATTCACCAAACGAATGAGTAATAGTGAAGCATCTAAAATCATGAAAAAATTAATTATTCTAGAATTTTATTTCCCAAGGTGTATTTAATGACAAACTAGTTTTGATACTTTTAAATATAGCTGTCATAAAGTACCTTATAAAACATAATAAACAGACAATGTAAAATTAAAATTCATGCATTAATGAAAAAACACAAATATAGAATAACAAAAAGATTTCAGGAAATAGACATGGTGTTGACTGAAAATCAGAAATGGTTATGTAGAGAATGACTTCCATTATGAAACTTCCATCATTTTCAACTTCACTAATAAAAAGTTATAGGTGAAATTTCTTCCATGAAATAATTCAGAATCCTCTTGATGAATGCTATGCATGCCACTATTTAAAGTATTTAGCCTGACAAATGAGCTTGCTTCTGCATGATAAGTTATGCAATCTAGGTGAAACAGATGGAATTAGTACCCGCCCAGAACAGTCAGTAGCTAAATGGCATTCCGGGTTTTTATTAATAGAACAAAGGAAGAAGCTAGTCTCTGAGACTCTTGTTGAGAAGACCAAAGCTAAAATTTACAGTGATTTCAAGAAGCCATAGGCAGCTAATTTTTAACTCTAATGCAGGATAGAGCAGGTTAGTTCCATTTTCAAGTGTAATTTTCAATTACTTTCAGTTGTAATTTTAATAATTTATACTAGAAAATTCTAAATTTTATGGTTAAGCAGAAGAAAGTTAAAACCTATCTTATTTGTCTACCTATCTATCTATCTATCTATCTATCTATCTATCTATCTATCTATCTATCTATCACTCATTCATCTATCTTTCTTCTATTTATCTAATCTATTTCTCTGTCTATCTATTTATCTTCCCTTCTTCCTTGCCCTTGCTGGCCTACAGCTCGTTATTCCAACTAGGCAGACCTCAAACACACGAAGTTATGTCTGATTATGCCCCTCGGGTAGTTATATTAAAGGAACCCAACAACACACCTGGTACCTGTACCCTGGACTACTCACCGCCCACTGCCCGATCCTACGTGCTCTTGGGGGTTGGAAGTGAGGTGGTGTGGAGTCAAAGGCACACACAGCCAGCACATGTGAACACTGCTCTAAGTGCCTTTAATACCCTCCACCTGTGCCCCATTGGTAGCAAGAAAGCCTCTCTTCTAAACAGCAGTTCCTGATTGGCTGGCATTGTCTGTGTCAGCAATTATTGGTCTCTCAGGCAGTCCTCAATTAGGTCCTCCAGCAGATGATGCCTTTTGGCCCCCTCCATCCCAGCCCAACCCCACACTCAGTGTTTATGTAGAGATGGCTGCAGCTTCCATGTCTTCTACACATACCCAGCTCGTTCTTAGTTGTTTAGGAAACTGAATGTGCACATAGTTCTGTAAAATTAAGCTATTCCACAGCAATTTTTCACCAGTAAGTAATACTGACATTCTCTACTTACATGACAATAATTCTTAAGTTAAGAAACTTTCCAAAGAATTTATGTTGTGGCTTTTCATAGACATTTTGGATTTTTAAATTTTTCTTTCAGGGTGCGGGGGAGGGGAGGATCATGGACAAAATGAAGGAGGAAAAACCATGGTCAGAATAGAATGTATGGAAAACATCTATGCTCAAAAAAGTTCCTTTTACTAATGACATTATAACATGATCACATCATTTCTCCCTTTGCTTTTCTCCCTCCAAACATTCTCAAAGACCCTTCCTTTCTGCCTTTGAGATTCCTGAATGCATTTTTCAAATTAATTGTTGTTACATATATATATATATGTTATTACATATATATGTTGTTACATGTATATGTATATATATATATATAATGTAACAATGTAAAATACATTGTTACATGTATATGTACACACACAGCCAGCACATGTGAACACTGCTATAAGCACCTTTAATACCCTCCACCTGTGCCCCATTGGTAGCAAGAAAGCCTCTCTTCTAAACAGCAGTTCCTGATTGGCTG
>BDUI01000033.1:1076361-1091361 GCA_002335545.1 Apodemus speciosus | reverse complement strand
TGTATAACAAGACTACATTTTCATTTATTATCCCATGATGCAGGAGGCAACAAGCTTGGTGGATTATATAAAATTGACAGCAGGAGTGAAAAACAATGTAGGTCAACATTACGTTGGAGTCAAGCATCTACCTCTCCTGCTTCCTGATCCCCCTGTCAAAGCAACAGCACAAAATAAATGGTAACCAAACAAAACAAATCCCCATTCTGATTCCAAGCATCTATTTCCCTGATAAAAAGACTGAAGTCACCCAGTCCAATTCCCTCACACCTGCACTGCACCTTAGCCAAGAGTTTATTTATAGTTCGTACTTCGTTGATCTCACTCAAATGTAAATTATCTGCAGGGACCTCCAACATAATAGTTCTGTTGGAGTATCTCCTGCTTTTAATAAATAAATTTATTCTGTTCCTAAAAATATCACTTGATAATTCTGACCACAGTTTCTTCTGTCTTTGCTTTGTTTATAATGTTTATCAATGTGACAACCGTCCTTATGTTTATAGATTTTTTTTGCACTGTAAATGCTTCTAGTTTTGAGCTTTTCTATTTAGTAACAGCCTCTGGCTACCTCACCAGGATATCTAAGCACTTCCTAGTGGATGACCCTAGTAGGTCATCCATTAAGCTGTTTGAGTCACAAATAAACCATTTAGGGATAGATAAAACCAAGGGAAAATTTCTAGGGCATTTTTATGCAAACAAGGTTCATGATACAGGGCTGCAATCTATTTATTGATAGATATCAACATAGGGTTGGGGTGGGGGTAGGGAAACCAACACTTTAGAAGTTAATGAAGCTCCTCATAGCCTTCTCACTCCAAAAATGAAATTATTTTTCAACTCATACCTCAGACAGGAGAGGTTTACCCATTGAGCCTGTCCTATCATGCTTTCCTCTCTTTCTCTATCATTCTTTCCTTCCCCTTATCATTTCTTACTTTCCATCGTTTTCTTCTCTCTATCACTTCGGGATTATTGTACAAGATTATAATCCAAAACTGTTGGCTAAGTCATGTTATCTAGGGAAGGAAAACTTAGAGCAAAAACCAGAAGAAACTTTTCAAGGAAACTGAGACCATAGAGGTTCATCTTTCCAGAAGTCATTTCTCGAGGCATGTATGGTACTGTTTGGCAAGATGATATAAATGAAGAAGAACAAAGGAATGGCGGTAGATGAATCTTCAATCAATTGATCCAATGTTTTAGTGATTCTTAAGTGTCCTCCTTATTTCCACTTTCCCCTGATTCATATATAAAATAATGCAAATGCATCTGTCCTCGGAGCAGCAATTTGCATTCCCCACTGGAGACCAGCCCTTCCCTGTTTCTGATGTTATTTTGGGTTGTACTATTTGTGCAACTCTTTGCATCACTTTTTATGCTTCACTGATCCATATTTTAATCAAGAATCTATTTTTGAGAACTGGGAACGGGATGGAGCAAAGGCATAAAAACAAAATTATAAATTTAATAATGTTAACAGCAGCATGAAAACGCCGTGAAAATATATTAGGTGAGACAAACTGGGTCCTATTAGTGAAGTCTTTGCCAACAAACAAACCAAAGTGGCCCTTAAAAGGACATGCACAATTTTAGAGGGTAAAAATAGACATTAATTATATGAGTAATGAGATTTGTATGCAAATAAAATTAATCTTACATTTCAGATTCATTTAGGGCTCTAAACAAATTAGTTTTATGGATTTCTTTGTGTGTTCCTATTCAAACTGACAAACTGTCTGTGACATGGCCAAAAAAAACCCCATACTTTAACCCTGCTATGGATGTCAAATTAAATCATGTTTCCTCTCACATTTCTTGTCTCTAAATTCATTACACATTGCTTTTTTTCTTTGTTTTATTTTTTTCCTTGAGACAATATATATGTACATGCCTATGCACCCAAATGTAATAATTCGGAAATAAATGAAAAGAGCCCCCGAGTTTTGACCTATTATCATAATTTAAAGAGGTTGACACAGAGCAGAAGAGCATAAAAACTCATGTTGACCTTACAGTCTTATCTCTAAGAAGCCAGATGAAACAGCAGTAGTTTCCATTTGCCCACTGCTGACATCTTCTCTACTGAATGTGCAGCCAGCTGATCCTGTCTCAGGAAGGATGCTGCCTTAGCTTTCAAGCACAAAGAACTGAGAGAAAACTGGTGATAGAATAAATAAACAGGAAGTAAATAAACCATTGCTCATTACAGCACTGATTGTACACGTACGTCCACCTACTAGGGAGCCTTTTGTGGCAAAATCCAAAAATCACCTTTCTGTCACACACAATTCTGCATTGAACATATTTACAAAAAGTAACCTAACAAACTTAATAAAAATATGAATATGTCCAAAAAAGGTGAAAAATATATATCCTATGCCTTAGAATCAATATGAAGATCTTTTCATAATTGCTTTATTTTCCGTTTCTTATTGTAAAGAAAGAATGCTGATCTCTATGTTTTGTCTCTAAAAATACATTTCAAATAAAATGCGATGTTCTTGCAGTTCCATAAATATGTAACTTTGATATAAATAGAACTGTGTTCAAAAGCATGAATAAATTATAAACWTTCATTTGTTGTTTCTTACAAGCTTAAGTATCTTAAACTATTAAAAKTACTTTCAGTTTCATTGGCATATGAGCATATTTTATATACACATATGATAAAATATATTGATCCATATGTTAGTATATTATTTGAWTGGATCCACATGAATTGAACATATGAGTGAGACTCCATGTAATTTCRGACAACTTATCCCTAAGTTTCTGTTTTCCTTCTACAGTGTGCATTTAATACACATACAAGTAGAATTTATAATTCATGGAATCTATAGATAACAGAGAAAGGCTGTATCTATTGAGTTCTTGACATTTTACATATACCTATCAATAATACTAAACACAATGTTGACTAAGTTGCCTTTATCTAGTGGAGTGTATGGGAAGATCAATTATGTATCTTGAACCAGACCAGTGGAAAGGAGGTAAGGATGTTCAAGTGGCACCTAACAGCAGGACTGGTGAAACAAGCCTTGTGCTCCTCTATATAAATGTATAAATTCTAGGCCTGAGGACAGAGCTCAGTAGTCGATCAGGTATCTAATATGTGCTAAGCTCTAGGTTTGATCTTTAGTATTGAAAAATAAGCTAGCAATTTTAAGATCATCTAGCTTCAGCAGGAGGCAATTCCTAACCAAAATGACCTTCCCACACCTTACCAGGCACACTGCTGCGGAGTAGTAGTACAATGAGGAGAGGGATTCCCCAACAGTTAAACTTTTCAAGAGTTCCTAAGGTCAACTTTATTGTTCTACTATTTTTGGTTTTATTCATTTGCTCCTGCCATACTTTTGAAATGGCTAGCACTTTTAAAAAATATTGTCAGAACCAAGAATTCTCAAATCTATTGTGATGTTAAAATGATGTCATCTATATTAAAAGTCAGGTATCGCTACAAGTATATTCCCATGTCTGCGGAGAGGATCATCTCTGAAACAGTCTGTCTATTATTTTGAGAACTGGAGGATTTCTAAGACAATTGCTGTTAGTAATAGAGAGTCTGAAAGATGGATTTTTCTTTTTTATAGAATTTCAAATTTATCATTCCTGGAAAAAAAGGATTTTTTTTAACTTAGGCCACCAAAATATAGGCTCTCTGAACAATACAAATTTTCTGATAAATAGATTCTAAATAAGCATCTCAGTTCTTTGAATGATAGACATGAATTAGCCTAAATGATACTATTAAGAACACACTATTGGGCACCTGCAGTTGTGACCACTTTTGTTAATGAATCCTTGTCAGAATACCTGAAAGTCATTCATTAACACACTTCACAGTATAATGCAACAGGAGATGAGGAGGCCGGATTAGGAGCATTTTGCCAATTATTGCATAGTGGATCAGCTGAACCACTGGGACTGCTTTCTGACAGAATGATTGAGGAGCGCATCTCTTTTCAAAACTGTGGAGAACACAGAAAAATAATATCTGAAGTATATAAGAAAAAGTTAAAGAAAAATAGTAATGAATGCACATTGCAACCAAAGTTTCAGTTTGTTTGGGCTTTGCTTTATGTCAGTTGCTGTCCTCAGCCTAAAAGCTTCAAAAAGAACATTACTGTTGGTGATCATTAAGAAAGAAGCCCGAGAATGGATGATACATAAGTTTTAAAGCTATTGTCTGGAGTTGAGTCTAAATTCCATCACTTACTGGATCATTGAGTTATGAAAAGTTACTTGAGCTTCCATGAGACTAATTTAGCACTTACAAAAACCTCTCTCGTGCAGAACTCTGGTGGGTAATACATTTGAAAATGGGAATCAAGTGCCTCCTATTTTGTTTTGTTTTTTGTTTTTTTGTATTAATTTCCATCTTATGTGATCCCTTCTTCTAATCTAAAAATTGTAGGAGTCAGATTGCCTAGGTTATAACCTAAAGATTACTGTCTCTGGGCTGTTTGAACTAAAGGGATTTGGGCTGGTAATTATGTAGTCTTGTATAAAATTGTGTTTTTATATTTTGTTTTCTTCTCTGCCTGTTGTTCTAGGAAGATGGATATGTAATCTGAGAACACAGCCCTACAGAGGTTGGATCTGTGCTGCCCTGGAGTATTAGGAAGGAATTAACACTCACAGAAACTTCCAGAAGAGTGGCTGCTTTTTATATGGTTTCTCCCAGTCCTCTGAATACTGAGGTATTTCATAAGGGGCAGAGCAAGGATGGTGGAAGTTCCTGGAATAGAGTCATCTAACTGTTAGGTCACAGAGCAGCAAAGCAGCCCAGGTATGTCACCTAGCCACTAAGTGCATGACCAAGCCCTGGGGCTGCCAGTTAGAGAAAAGGACTACTTGATCTTAAATCAAGAACTATGAAGAAAAGGGTGAGTACCAACTAGGAGCTGCTATGAGCAACTTTCTGAACAGTTTATTACCAGTGAAATAAAACTCACCATGCTGATAAGATTAGAAAAGATTACAAGAATAATTATGAAATGTAATATAGATGTTTGTTGTATACGTCTAACCTTGGATGTTTTATTTCTTTCATAAAACTGACAGTGAAGAAAGGAAGGTCAATCCATGATAATTCATCATATATCATAAGACATCAGCATCTGGACATAAGAACCATGCCAGTCACTGTGACTCTAAACAGAGAGAGAAGAAGTCCTCTACGAGCCCCATGGGTTTACAGAAGTCTATCAATCTCTCTGTCCATCTTCCGGATCATTATTCAAGTTACTATCCCCAATTTTGCTGGGTATATAAGATCTAGCCCAGCTCCGTAGGTCATTTTGCTTCCTAGTGGATTAGGAATTTGTTCTCTTTAAATTATCTCCAAGCTAATATGCTGCTCAAAAAAAGTAGTAGGAATGTCAACATCATCTGTGTTTGTTTTGTGTGTGTTTGTGTGTGTGTGTGTGTGTGTGTGTGTGTTTATATATCTACCTCTCCACCCTTATACTGTGATTGCCATACGAGAACTTAAAGCTATGCCTGGAACCAGTAGCAAAAGTCCTTTGTAATGTCATGCTTTCCTTGTTTCTATTAACACATATTATTTTGGCTCTCTCAAGGATCTGTATGTTTTTCAAGGTCAGGAAAGACAATTTGAAAGAGTCCCCCTATTGATGTAAAAAGACTATGCAGATGTTTAGGCATTTTTATCAGGAATGAACAACAGGCTGGGGAATTTTATGTGGATGTTTACCAAATTCAACCTGCAAACCAAAAATGTATATTGAATAAAAGCTAAGTTGGCTATTGCCTGTATTTGTAAAAGGAACAATATTTTTTTATTGAACAAAACTGTTGCAAAAGTATAGAGCTTTGCACATATATTGAATAGTCACAAGAGAAAGGAATGTCGATTATGAGAGGTGAATAAGGGTTTTAGCATCATCTGCTACTATTATTGTGAGGAGTTGGGTTTCTCACTCTTTCTTACCTATGCCATGAACACTACCTGACACATGATAACAGCTGAAAGCATGATAGATTTTATAATTAAATTGTAAAATGCAAGTCAGAGAGAAAAATCGTTAGTTAAGAACACGTCCAACCATCAGAGAATCTTTGTTTTGGAGTTTTAAGGAAACATGATTAACTGCTGGAGCATGGCAAGTGATCAATGGGGAGAAAATGACTCCTCTTCTCCCAGTGATCATAGGTGCTCTACATTGGCTCCTGGAGAAGAGTGTAAATCTTTATTTCTAATGGACAGTTGTGTGTGTGCTCTGGGAACCATCATGATAACACACTGGCCATCCTCTAAAGCCAGCACTTGACTAAGCACCTTCCTGTTGACTTCCCATTGGGATGAGCATTCTGTGCCTGTGAGGAGTATGTACCAAGCAACTAGCTCAGGTCTGACCTAGCTTACAACCTTAAAATAAGGATCTTTAAAACACTTAAACCATGCTGAGCCCGGAGGCACACACTTTGGTCCCTGCGCTCAGATGGCAGAGGCTTGCAGATATCTATCTGTGAGTTTGAGGCTGGCCTCAGCTAGTGAGTTCCAGGCCAGCCAAGGTAAGTAATGGGACTTCATCTTACCTCTCAAAAACTGAAAAATAAAAACAAATATAAAATGCCTAGATCAAAGGTTTGGATAAAAATATATTAATACAAGAAAAATCCTGTAAACTTCAACTGTAAGAAAAAAATCTATTTATACACAGACACACACACACACACACACACACACACACACACACACACACACATGTTAGACTCTCCAAAGTCTTCAAATCTAGACTGGGTAAACCAAAATGATGAAAATTAGAAGCACTCATGATATCCTTACTTAGATGTAATAAGCAGGGATTTTTAGTTGATAGGTTTTAAATCACATGAGGAAGGCAATACCCTTTCTGTGTGCATTAAAATTTATTTCCCCTTTCTATTTATTTATTTTTCTCTCATATAATACATCCTGATCAGACCCTATCCCTAAACACATCCCAGCTCCCCCAGACTCACACCTCATGTCTTCCCCAGATCACTTGCTCTTCCATTTTGTGCAGAAAAGAGCAAGCCTCTGAGCAATATGAAACAAAAAAATGGCATAACATGAAGCAATGAGACTCAACACAAACCCTCATATCAATGCTGAATGAGGCAATGCAGGAGGAAGAAATGGGTCTGAGACACCCCGACTCCCATTCTTAGGAGTCCCACAAAAAGTGCCTTAAATTTTCTATTAAACTGAAATCACAGGGACATGAAGATCATAATTTACCCCAAAATAATTTAATTATTTTGTTCTTTAATCTCCAACCACAAGGCACAAAGTGTTTATTGCTATACAAAGATTTTCCAGTTAGTATTTATTCTTTCTAGTGATGCTAGTTGTCTTCATCATGCCCATTTCAGACGAACGCATGCCTGAAACCCAGTGAGCTGTGCTTGGCTCCGTCCTCCACAGTCCACCGTGCAGATGCTGATATTTCTTGCCCTTGATTACTTAACATATCCGCAATAAAATTAATGAAAGATGATTTTCTTCATTGTAACTTAAGTAGGCATATGGTACATGAGGTGACTCTTATTATTTTTGCTGGGAGGTTATTAAAATATAGGAATATTTGCTTCATGCCTTGTCATCAAATGATTAATTAGTATTTTATATATGTTGCATGCAAGTGTGAACATGTAACACACATATGTCTGCGATTGTGTGTGAGTGATTACATACACATTTAACATTAATCCCATTCTTTTCCTATCCCTGTGTTTATTTTTCTGTTATAGTAAATAAAAAATTAACTCAATTACCTGTGTGAATTTATGTGAACAGATAAACTAAGAGCCATTCTCATTAAATACATAGAAAGCTTTGTGTGTGGTCTGTCAGGATGAGTAAGGTAAGGCTTCAATCTGAGGTTTGTGATACTATCTCAAAAATATAAAATAAAATAAAAATGCCAAGYCCTAAGTTACCATGGTTTCCCGCAGAAAGTCACAAACCCTCAAAATCATCAGAATGAGTGGTCATCACAAAAAATTGCTTGCATTTCCTATGTAATTTTATAATAGCATTTTATACTATGATATCTATATTTTATTATGATTATAACTGCTTTCAGTAAATGATTGCATATATCTTATTTCAAATCATATTTCATGTTGTCATTATGTATCTTTTCTACCCAGTTGTTCAATGCGTTTTCTTCCTATTTTTAAAAAGAGCGAAGCAGAAATCTGGTGAATAGTGTAATGACCCACTGTAAAGTACATTGTTACTATGGCAATAAGAAGGAGAGCAAATGTCCAAATTCCTTTGGATAAAATTCCTTTCTTCGTGTGAATATTTAGCTCTCCATACTCAACATAAGCAAACATTCATGTGAATACTTCAAGGCAATAAAACACTTTGTTTAACTTATATTTATTTAAACAAAATCCTACTATGTCCCACATAAATTAGATATGCTAACATGATCAAAATACTACTTCTGATCTCTATAATATTATCTGTTTGAGAAAATGGGAAAACCCATGCACATTATGCACTGTAATAAAAGAGATGTACATAGGAAACAGCATCTAGCAATCTTCCTCCTTCTCCTCTCCCCCCTCCTCCCCTTCCTGCTCCTCCTCCTTCTCCTCCTACTCTTCCCCCCATCTTTTTCCTCTTGTTTCTCCTCTCCTATTCCTATTTCTTTGTCCTCCATCTCTCCCCTGCCATCCCCTTCATAACTCTACCCTCCTTGCCCTTAGTTCCTACTATTCTTTTTTCACTTCTGCTCAATTATCTTCCTTCTCATTTTATTTTTGATGAATAATAGGGAATTAGATACAGTAGTAAAAGGAGCTAAAGAGAAGACAATTAGAAGTATAGAGAGTTAATATTATATTGCATTAAGCAAATATCTAATTCCCTTCAATTTACATTACACATTTTCTGCATCATTATAGGTAAATCCTGGGTCTTATCCCATATTTTAAAACAAGACATCTGACAAAATTGTGGATACTAGGAGTTTAAGATGACCAGTACCAATGCAGAACTAATATGTCACAGTTATTAATATATTATGAAAATATAAGTTCAGGACAATAGATTTGGCCATAGTACCAACCTGTGAAAATTGTGACATTGTGCTGGCTTTCTTAATGCTAATTCTTGTGCTGCCAACTAAGTCAGCTTTATTTAAAAAAACAATGAAAAGCTGTGGAATTGTAATCAGAGACACAGAAACAGGCACACACTGTAATAGAGCACATATTTCCTTATGTTCTGCAGTAAACACAAATATACACAGATATGCCACATATATAAAACTTCTTTTAAGGACTTGGTTCAAAGGATCATGGAGGTTGGTAAGACCAAAGAGGATGGTATGGCCCCTCTGGTTGTCAACATAAAGCAGAGCCTGTGTTGGAGAGAATGTCTCAAGATAGTCCACTGGTACACCTCTTTCTTGACCTCAGGGCAATCTTTTACTGATTACATTAATTCTATTCATATTATGAATGAATAATGTGTCTTATCAAGAACAATGATTTAAGTGAAAATATTAAATTGAATCCAAGAAGAAGAAAAGGAGAAGAAGAAAGAAGAAGAAGAAGAAGAAGGAGGAGGAGGAGGAGGAGGAGGAGGAGGAGGAGGAAGAAGAAGAAGAAGAACAAGAACAAGAACAAGAAGAAGAAGAACAAGAAGAAGAAGAACAAGAAGAAGAACAAGAAGAACAAGAACAAGAACAAGAACAACAAGAAGAAAAACAAGAACAAGAACAAGAAGAGGAAGAAGAAGAACAAGAACAAGAAGAAGAAGAGGAAGAACAACATGAACAAGAACAAGTAAAGAAGAACAAGGAGGAGGAGAAAAGAAGAGAAGGGAAAGGCAGAGAACAGAAGAGAAGAGAAAAGAGAAGAGAAGAGAGGAGAGGAGAGGAGAGGAGAGGAGAGGAGAGGAGAGATGAGAAGGAGAAGGAGGAGAAGGAAAAGGAGGAGCAGAAGGAAAAGGAGAAGGAGGAGAAGGAGGAGAAGGAGGAGAAGGAGGAGAAGAAGGAGAAGGAGGAGAGTTGTGTCCAAACTCCCACTCCCAACTGAGAAACAAGTAATAATTGTCAGCTACTGGGAGATGGAGATGGTAAATCAATTGATAAATTGATCATACTGAAATGGAAGTCCATATATCCACAAATATTCAAATGATTTTTCAGTTGGGAAATGGGGTATGGATCTAGAATGAGTAGAAGGAGGGTACATATGGTTCAAACACTGCATAAAAATTTGAAAAAAGGTTAATAGAAATATTTTTTAAACTTTAGAATAATCTTTTAAGAAATATTTTCCTTGGTTAAGTTGACATAACAATATCCAAAATATTTTAAAAGATAACATATTTTCATCATATTTTATTTACCATTTTATGCACTAAATGCAAAATTTGTTATAAATATTACTTATCATATCTTGTGAAATCGAAAATATTTGCTGCTAGTCATTTTATAATAAACTATATGATGTATGAAGGCTATTGGCAAATTGTCTTGGACTTATGGAAAGTGATAACAGGATTTTAGCATACCTAACTTGTTTATGAGTCCTGTTCACCCTTTTATCTTCCTACCTTGTCATGATCCTTTTCCCACATGTCCTTCTCTCACAGTTATGCTGTGTTGTTTTGTTTTGTTCTGGGATCCTCTGTTTTTTACTAGTCTGTGTAGTGAAATGTTTGGAAAAATTCACTATAAAACTTGGTACACTACTTCTTCATAAGGCAATTTATGGCTCTGTGGGTGTAGAGATGCATGAGTTCTTTCCCAGTCCAAGACTAGTTGTTTTGAGGCACAGTGCAGGCAACTATACCTGCTGCAAATAGCATGTCATGCTCTGAACAGACTGTTTTACAAATCTTTTCCCTGTCTTAACACTTTTTATACTGACTCTGCTTTCTTTGTGACATTTCCAGAACCTTATATGGAGTGCTATGAATATCCTGATAGAGCTGAGCACTAATAAGTACCCAGAGCAGCCATGAGACTCTGGTTTGACTTCCATTCACTCAAGAAAAGATCCTCTGACTAAAAATGAAATTAATATTCCTCCTTATGTATAGACCAAAAATAAGACAGTTTTATTTATACCTATTTAGCTAAACAATAGTAGTAATTTCCTACTAGGGCATATACATTTCCCCACCATGAATTTTTGATGAAGTTTAGAGTACCAAACATATATTTCCTCTTGGAGTAAGCTGTAAATCCAGTCTGAGAGCAGAGAATTTTCCCCATGATATGCCAATAGTTACTGAGAAGTTCTATGACAATCCATCTGTAGATTACAGACACAGGAATAGCTGTCACATTTGATAACATGACTATGACAATTTATATATGGAGTATTTCCCTCCATAGGTTCAAATACCCGTTAAAAGATTATAACTACATAAGTGAAGTATATTTAAAAGAGATACAATGAACATTCTAAAATAAGAGATACTCATACATTTTTCAGAAAGCAATCAACTATTCAAAAATTACCATATGAGTATCTCTTAATAACTTTTACTTTTATCATAATATGAAACCATCTTTTATGAATGCATACTGTGAAGATTGAATGGTCACATATTTGATACATTTCAGATTTGTTATGAAACTCTTCATTTATGTATAGCTATCTGACCAATACATGAGTACTAACTAGAAACTTTTATAATCCCATAAAATGATAAAAATGTACATATTTCCAGTTTATATCTCAAATCCATCATTTAAATATTCCTTAATCACCTTTAAGGATATCCCTGCCATGCTGATCATTGTTGTGGTTCATGGGTGTCCTAGGGTTTCCATTAGTGTGAAGAGACACCATGACCAAGCCAATTCTTATAAGAAAAACATTTAATTGGAGTTGGTTTACAGTTTCAGAGGTTTTGTCCATTATCTTCATGACAGGAACTATTGCAGCGTGCAAGCAGAGATGATGCTAGAGAAGGAGCTGATAATTCTACATCTTGATCTGACACAGCCAAGAGACTTTCTCATATTGGGTAGAGCATGAACAATAAGGAGACCTCAAAGCTTACATGCACAGTGACATACTTCCTCCAACAAGGGCACATCTACAAGTAGGAATAACGAACATCTGTCTAATTGTACCTAAGGCTAGCTCAATAAGAGCGATGGCATCAAGCCTTCCTGCATTCTGAATGTTTTTTCTACCCACAAATGAGGATAGCTCTCCTCCTCTCATTAAAGAAGCTTCTCTTTATTACATGCTGGATAATCCCAGGTATATGCCCAGGAGTGGCATAGCAGGGTCCTCCACTAGTATTATGCCCAATTTTCTGAGGAACCACCAAACTGATTTCCAGAATGGTTGTACCAGCTTGCAATCCCACCAGCAGTGGAGGAGTGTTCCTCTTTCTCCACATCCTCTCCAGCATTTGCTGTCCCCTGAGTTTTTGTTCTTGGCCATTCTGATTGGTGTGAGGTGAAATCTCAGGGTTGTTTTGATTTGCATTTCCCTGATGACTAAGGATATTGAACATTTCTTTAGGTGCTTCTCAGTCATTTGATATTCCTCAGTTGAAAATTCTTTGTTTAGCTCTGCACCCCATTTTAATAGGGTTATTTGGTTCTCTGGAGTCTAACTTCTTGCATTCTTTGTATATGTTGGATATTAGTCCTCTGTCCCTCTGTCAGATGTAGGGTTGGTAAGATCTTTTCCAAACTTGTTGGTTGCAGATTTGTCCTATTGACAGTTTCCTTTGCCTTAAAGAAACTTTGTAACTTTATGAGGTCCTATTTGTCAATTCTTAATCTTAGAGCATAAGCTATTGGTGTTCTGTTCAGGAAATTTTCCCCTGTGCCCATGCACTCAAGGCTCTTCCCCAGTTTCTTTTCTATTAGTTTTAGTGTGTCTGGTTTTATGTGGAGGTCCTTGATCCACTTGGAGTTGAGCTTACAAGGAGATAAGAATGGATCTATTTGCATTCTTCTGCATGCTAGCCACAAGTTGAACCAGCACCATTTGTTGAAAAGGCTACCTTTTTTTCCACTGCTGAATGGTTTTAGCTCCTTTGTCAAAGATCAAGTGACCATAGATGTGTTGGTTCTGTGTGGGTTCATTTCTGGGTCTTCAATTCTATTCCATTGATTTACCTCCCTGTCACTGTAACAATACCATGCAGTTTTTTACACTATTTCTCTGTAGTACTGCTTGAGGTCCAGGATACTGATTCCCCTAGTTCTTTTACTGTTGAGAATAGTTTTAGCTATTCTGTTTTTTTTGTTATTTCAGATGAATTTGAGAATTGTTTTTTTAACTCTATGAAGAATTGAATTTGTTCCACTATGTTCACAGCAGCTCTATTTATAATATCCAGAAGCTGAAATGAAACCAGATTTCCCTCAGTGGAGGAATGGATACAGAAAATGTGGTATATTTACACAATTGAATACTATTCACCTATTAAAAACAATGAATTTATGAAATTCTTAGGCAAATGGGTTGAATTAAATAATATCATCCTGAGTGAGGTAACCCAATCACAAAAGAAGTGGATATTAGCCCAGAAGCTTGGAATACCCAAGACACAATTCACATATCAAATGAAACTCAAGAAAAAGGAAGTATGGATACTCTGGTCCTTCTTAGAAGGGGGAACAAAATACCCACACAAGGAGATACAGAGACTGTGGAGCAGAGTCTGAGGGAAAGACCATCCAGAGAGTGCCCCACCTAGGGATTCATATACAGCTACAAAACCCAGACACTATTGTGGATGCCCACAAGTGCTTGCTGATGGGAGCCAGATATAGCTGTCACCTGGGAAGCCCTGCTAGTGCATGACAAATACAGAGGGACCACTCTCAGCCCACTGAGCACCAGGACCACAATGGGAGAAACAACCCTGGGAGCTGAAGGGGTTTGCAGTGCCATAGAAGGAACAACAATATTAGCCACCCAGTACTCCCAGAGCTACCAGGGACAAAACCATCAACCAAAGAGTACACATGGAATTACCCATGGCTCCAGATATATAGGCAGCATAGGATGGCCTTGTTGGACATCAAAGGGAGGAGAGGCCCTGGTCCTGGAAAGGCTTGATGCCACAGTGTAGGGGAATACCAGGACAGGGAAATGGGAGAGGGTTGATTGGGGAAGAGGGAGAGGGGGAGATGGATTATAAGACTTTCAGAGGGTGAACCAGGAAAGGGGACAACATTTGAAATGTAAATAAAAATACATCTAATTTAAAAATAAAAGGAGCTTCTCTTTGCAGCAGAAGGAGAACACTACAAAATATCACAACTGATCAAGATACAAAGGACTGTTGACTGTGTGGTATCTAGAAACAAAGAATATAACTACAGTAAAACTTCTGTACCTAAGGCTCAAGGAACATCACCAAAAATGAAACAAAGAGTCTGTTTGGGGCAAAGGATGGGGAAGTTTGCTGTGAGATGTAAAATCCTGTCTGCTAGAAAAGACAAAAAATAAACCCTACATGTCAATAATAATAGTACCTAAATAATCTCTGAACAGTGACAATACAAATAGATGGACTATCATGGAAGGGGGAAAGCTCACTGGGTCCCACTTATACACAACAGACTGCAGGCTCAAAATAACCAAAAGAAAAATTAGTTTCCCCAGGGATGAGCCTCATAATAATGCACTTCCAATAAAAACTCCTAATTATTCATTCCAAGGGATATGAGTCCTGAGGCCATGTAAATGCAAGAACAATACATGGACTCAGCATGTTGTTTTGATTTGTCCAAACATTTATTCATATATGTAATAATATCTACATAAAAGGGGCTATGTAATGAAAGTACAGAGAAGTTGTTCCAGCAAAGAAAAGGAGAGAGCAAATGAGGTAATTATCTTTTATTTAAAAACAAAAATATACACATTAAAAAAAAAGAACAATGAAGCAACAACCACAGAGTCATGAGAAGACAATCCAATAATCAAATCAGACACCAAAACAAAGATCTTTCAAGATGGGTGGAATAGCTA
>BDUI01000033.1:1048858-1059471 GCA_002335545.1 Apodemus speciosus | reverse complement strand
TATATATATATATATATATATATATATATATGGAGTTCTTCATTAAACTTTGAGACCTTGAATAGCAGGTGTTATCTTGGTCTCCATCTCTTTTTTGCCACCTTCCCATACATTCCCAGCTTCCCTTCCAGGTAACCCATTCGATATAATTGTGGGCAGTTACATATAACATGTAATTTATGTATGCAAATGTAGACTACATGTAATTTTGTATATGTAAGCACATATACATATATAGTATTATTTTGGTAATGCAAAATAATATTCCTTGATATTTTATTAAACAACTTTGCTGTTATTTGTCCCTCATCCCTGTCTTTCTTTCTGTGTTGACTCTTCTCCCCCTTCCATAGTATTTTCAATTAAGGACTATTTTTAAAAATCATTACTTCTTGATATCTCATTAACTATATTATGAAGAGTTCAAAATAAGTATTGAAAAAATATACCAGAAAAGGTGTTTAAATTTACATACCTCTAAATTCTGGGACTAGTTATAGCAGTCAAAGCAAAGAAAGCATAAGTTCAAATTTTCAATTTCCAACTGTAAATAGCAATTGAAAAAAACTTATTTTACCACAATTATATAAAATTGTAGAATCATTAAAAATGCTCTCAATATAATTAATCATACCACATGATAGTCAATACTTATATCCCAAGAATGCATTGAATCTACTTAGGAAGCTAGATAGTCCCATAAAGACATTTACTAACTACAAGGAAATGCTGGATTACATCTGTCTGTCAGAAAGATGAATGAATAACTGCAAAAAGTTGTCTGGGATCTTAAACAAATAGTAGTAATTTATCGTTTTGATTACTATATCCGAATGGTTGTGTGAGAAAATGTGCTGTTTATGGGAAATGTACAGTTTAAATACTCAGGAATGATATCTCAATGCCAGCAAGCTAGTGCCAAAGGATTCAGGAATGTTATGTCTAAAAATAAAATAAGTAAGGGAAGAAAGAGGTTAAATAGAAAATCCAGGGGGTGGGGGGGTAAGAAATAAAGGAAAGGAGGAAGAAGGAAGAAGAGACTGAAGAGGGAGGAAGAGGTTGATGAAGCTGAATGGTTAGCTTTCGTTGCAGATATTAGAACTTATATTATTTCACAATGCTGTGTATTGGCCAGACTAGTGAATTCTAAATTCTTCTGTCTCCATTGTTCCATCCCTGGGGTCAGTCACAGGCCCTCACACTGCCTTTCTTCCTAGTATGCAAGTGATTATTTTAGAATATTTCTCTCACCCAAGAAAATCAAGGCTCTTGTATTTCACAATGTTCCTCAGCCTCTCAAGTCTGCCTGTCTTACCCTGACTCTGTTCCCTGGGTCACTATGATGTCTTTTCATACTTGTCAATACAAGCCTTTTTTCCTATCATGTAACTTTAATTAGATATCCTTTTACCATCTTCTGCACATCTCTCCTTCTACCCAATCCCCTAAGCCTTTGGTACCCCATTCCACTCTGTTCTTTCATGTGATCATCTCTTACACAACCTACATGTTCCTAACTTTACCAGTTATTTATTACTGAGTTGCCTTTACTTAATGCAACAGTCTCCCATTATATTCATATCATACAGGTTTTTGTTTTTATTTATAAATGGTATTCCATTTTATGTAAATACCATATTTCTTTTATTAGTCATCCATTTTACAGAAGTTTTGTTTTGATTTTGTTTGCTAAGCATGACAGTGGAGATATATCTTCAAACCATTGATTTTACTTCTTCCAGATTTATGATAGTAGGATGTTAGTTCAACATTTAGAATTGAGAGAAACACCTAGGCTGTTTTTATGATTATGCAAATTCAGATTATCACCAACAATTTTTAGACTGTTTTTTAACAACTTTACTACTTACCTTTCTATTATCAATTCTATATCATTCTATAACATTAGAGAATATTTCATTGTGGTCTTGATTGCTTGTCCTTAATGATAACCTATTTGGAAAATATATTCATATACCTGCTGGCATTTTCTCTCACTGGTAGTAACATTTATTTGTTCAAATATTCTGCCTAATTTTAATAGGATTATTTATTTCCTTGATATTTACTTGGATTATGTAGATTTATATATTAAAACCGCTTATCATATGGGTAATTTTTGGTTTTTCTTTTGTTTCATGGGCTCTCTTTATTTTGTTATTTCCACCATTCCCAAGCTGATTACAAACCTTAAGTTTGATGTAATTATCTTTACCCATTTTTTGCTCATATTATTGTTGTATTTTCTTTTATGTTTTCTTCTGGTAGTTTAGTGATAGATCTTAAACCAAATCTTTGTTTTGGTTTGTATCCATTTCCTTATGATGAGTAGTATTGGTATCATTATTTTCCACATAGATGTTCAGTTGTTATACACTTAGGATAAATTGCTCCTTAATTTTACATGACAACCTTGTCTCTTTTCACAAGTTTTGACTTTACAATCTCTTGTTATTATGAGTACAGCTTCTCCTTCTTTCTTAATTTCCATTCTCTTGGAATTCATGTTTTAAAAATTTCATTTTCAATATACATGGGCCCTTGCAGGTAAAATATATTTTTAAATTATAATACAATCTCTAAGGAAAAAAAAAAGCAAGATTTCACCTAGGCAATGTACTTGTATTCTGATGGAGAATCATTTACATATGACATGGCACTTTTCTATTGTGTTATACTTTTTTTTGTCTTTGCCTTGTAATAATTATATTCTGGATGCAGAGTACTTTTCTTTGAATCTATTTGGACAATATTGAGCAGTGTCTAGAACTCCATTCTAGAACTGCTGAGCTATCATTTTCAATGATCTGAATGAATTGCCAACAGAACCTTAGAAATGAAGAGATCCACTGGCTGCTGAACTCTAGAGCAGTCCTCCTTGTAGAAGAGCCAACTTAGATTTAAAGGTATGGAGGAATTGCACAGTATGGACTTCCACCTTGAAATAAAACAATTGTGTACATTCCAGGTAGATCTCTGAAATGGGTTCAGCATATATTAAGAATGCATGATTGTGGGCTACATAACACTACATATTATCATGGCAACAACTGGGCTGCTTGAAGCCTCTTCTTTACATTTCATCACAATAAGAAATCCTCACTAGTCCTAAACTGATCCCAGCTGGGGAGACAGAATAGCCAAGGTAAGCCCTTCACGTCCATTCTCTATATGGAATTTCTGAGTTTCTGAAATCAGTAGGAATTCTAACACTTTCCTGCCATAGTCCAATGATCTACAGAAATTATAGTTGTTCATTTGCTGGTTTGTGTTCTTTTGTAAGAATAAAATGTTTAGAAGAATTTTAGATATCTTTAGCCAATAATTTTTAATTGGGTGTGTTTTTGAATGTTGCCACTCAAAAATGATTAATTATCATAGTAATTATTATAGTTTTTGTTACTCAAAAATAAAGGATCTCATCAATATACAAGTATAAAACTAAAATTGCAAGAATACAAAACAATTAAAAGCCACACTGAGAATGAACCCATAATACCTCTCATATTTTAAGAATGAATACCTGCACCCTGATTTTCATTACAAGTAATTTCCTTGGTGAGAAAATAATTTGGGGGTATAGTTCACATATGGACTCATTACATGGTTTGCAAAACCAACTACCTGTTATCAGTGATAATAAAACAAAATGACATAAAATGACAATTTGTTCACAGTTTAAATCTTCTTCACTATGCATCAGTTATGCTCCTTAACAAAACTTTTAAACTAGCTGAGATTCAACATCTTCATGACCAAAATATTACTGGGAAATTTTTCCTCATAGAGTTTTTCAAGGTTAATTTAATAGAGCAGTACAACACAAAATGTGTTGACACTAGAAACTAAACTATGGGATATGCTGGTTACATAGGATATTGGTATATTACATTTCTGGTGGCAGCAAGAAAGTGCTTAGCAAAAACAAGTCAAAGGTATTAAAGATTTATAATATGTCACAGTGTGAATGTAGTCAATCTCAGCAGAGAAGTTATGATGGCAAGAGCTTAAAGCAGCTGTATATATTGCCTCCACAGTCAAGAAGCTATTTGAAGGCAAGTAGCTTATACTAGCATGGTCAAGTTGGATTTTCTTGACTGACATTTCCTAAAGATTCACTGTATAATACAATGCATCATAGTTCTTAATATTCACACAAAAATATAGTATTTTGTAATTTAATCTTTTCAGAAATGAAGATGTGAAATCATAGAAAAGTTATCCCAAAAACACATTGAAAAGAAGTACATTCAGAGACTGTTGGTAGTCTCAATTAACCTGGACCCCCGAGATCCCTCAGACACTGGACCACCAACCAGACAGCATACACCAGTTGATATGAGATCCCCAATACATATACAGCTGAGGACTGCCAGGCCTGGGTTCAGTCAGAGAAGGTGAACCTAACACTCAAGAGACTGAAGGCAGGGAGTTGAGAGGTCTGGTGGAGTGGTGGTGATGGGAGTGGGAACATCCTTGTGCAATCAGGGGAGTGGGGAGTAGGTATGGGATGCAGAACAATCAGAGGGTGGACCGGGAAGGGAATAAATCTGGAGTGTTAAAACAAAGAAAAAAATGTTGTAAGTAAAAAGAAAGAAGTGCATTCAGAGACAGCCCTTTCTAACTCTAAGTTGTCTGCTTTGATACATTATAAAATTATATTTTCATTTCAATTAAGAACATGATTAATCGTGTTTTCCTCTTTTGAAAATAAATTACTGAATTCAATATGTTAATAATTAGAAATACCTTAGATAGGACAGTTGTAAGAGAATAAAATTCTTTCTCAGGGTTCTGAATGCTGAAAAGCACAAGATAAAAATATTTTCATCTTGAGTGATTACTTTCCCAGGCCTACATGGCACAAAGGGAGAATAAAAATGAATAAACCCAGGTCACTTCTTTCCAACCCTTTTGTTCATCAACTGCCCATTTATGAAAGCAAAGTCATTATGATTATCGTTAGTTAATAAAAACATAAAAATCACCTTACTCTCAATACTGCTACAATCGAAATCGAATTTCAATGTGAATTTTAGTACAGTTATTCAAACATTAACTCTCTGAAAGGAAGGGTTTTTTCATCTTATTCCACAGGTGATGAGAACAAGAGTTTTATTCTATAACATAGCATGTGTTTTTCAGACATAGTCATGAGATTAATATAAAAGAAAGTTAAGCCACAATAGATTGCATAGATTTTTTTGCTGATAAATATAAAAATTAAATACAATGAATACAGACTTTCATAGTAGATTCTAAAGTACATTCTAATCTAAGAAGAGATTTAGCAGAGTACCTGAAATACTTTATTTACTATGATTATGTTGATTGTATTATGCATAATTAGAAGTGTTGAATTTGTGGTGTTTCCTCTTTACTACTATGGATCCATTTATGGTCATCAGCAAGATTCACTCTCTTTGTTGTGGTTTGAATATGCTTGGACCAGAAATTGTCACTATTAAGAGGTGTGGCCTTGTTGGAGTAGGTGTGGCCTTTTTGAAAAAATGTGCATATGCCATACTTTCCACCATGAAGATAATGGACTAAACCTCTAAACCTGTAAGCCAGGTTGAACTTAAAAGTGTTGATTTTTATAAGTGTTGCCTTGGTCATGGTATCTGTTCACAGCAGTAAAACACTAAGACAATGTTCTTCCCTCAACTAGAATTAATCTGTCCTAAATTTCTGATTACAGATGTGAAGGTGTAAGTATTCATGGATGAGGAAAATATTAGCATCTGGTGGATTTAGAATCACAAAGCCCCTCCCCACAAATAATGCAGCATACATTCCTAGGACCAAGAACAACATGTTAAATCTATCACATCAATAGGCTAGACATCAGGAAAATATATGTGTCAACAGTTAAGTAAAGAGAAAACCTGGTAATCTCATCCCAGGAAATTAAATGGGATTCTCTATAGAATGTTATACTTGGAAGGAATGAACGCCATTAAAATAAACAAGCGTAATAAAGTGAAATTGAAATGAAATATAATTGTGAAACTGTGCATACACATACACATACACATATTTGAAGATTTACTCTGACCCATAATTGTTCCTGTCTGAAAGAACTCCAGGGATAGAAATGGAGAGGAGCCTGAGGAAAAGAAGGTCCAGCAACAGGTCCAAAGTGGGATCCAGCTCAAGGGGAGGCCCCAAGGCCTGACACTGTTTACTGAGGCTATGGAGTGCTCACAAAAAGGAATCCAGCACGACTGCACTCAGGAAGACCCAACAAGCCGCTGAAAGAGTCAGATGCAGATATTTTCACCCAGCCAATAGACTGATACAGCTGACCCCCGTGGTTGAATTAGGGAAAGGCTGAAAGAAGCTGAGGAGGAGGAGGATGGCCCTGTAGGAGGACCAGCTGTCTCAATTAACCTGGATCCCTGCAATCTCTCAAACACTGAACCATCAACCAGGCATCATTCACCAGCTGATAGGAGGTCCCCAACACACATATACAGCAGAAGACTGCCTGGACTGGGTTCAATCAGGGATGATGTACCTAACCCTCAAGAGACTGGAGGCCCTAGGGAGTTTAGAAGTCAGGTGGGATGGGGGCTGGAGGTAGAGACATCCTCATGGACACAGGGGGATGGGGAGAAGGTATGGGATGTGGAACGGTCAGAGGGCGAGCCGAGGCATGGGATATCTGGAGTGTAAAATAAATGAATAAATATAAAATGTATGCACATATTATTTATGAATCTATGGAAATCTATGGGGCAATAAATACTATTACCCCAAATTATTTTCACTAACAATTCTTAATACTTGTGTTGTCGATTTCTAAAAGTAAAATAATATAAACTACCAAATGAATTCTGTTACAAATCTACCTAAAAACTTAGAATAAAGGAGACATAATTTGGTATTATATTATGTAAATCCTACAAATTATGATTTAGATGCAATACTATTCAATGCAGAAACAAGCTTTCATAGGCTTTATATTTTCTATGACATCACATTCAGTCTGGACTGTGGGTAGAACTGAGCCAAATGTTTTCCATTTAAAGCTGGCCAGAGCAAAGATTTCAGTGCTGTCCAATGACCTGGAAGCCCATTATGGGCAAAAACTCAAGGAAAGCTTATAAAAGTGGCACCTGTGGTTTTTAAATTAAGCCCATTTGCTGTAATTAGCTGGCTTTATTTTTAATAAGTCAACCTTCTCCATTGTTTTTTAAATCATTCCTGTGGTGGTCATAAACACCATGCAGCTTTAATGGGATGGATTTTCTTTCTTAAAACCCCAGGTGACTTGAAATTAAATCACTGTGGCCATTGCAAAAGGAGGTGGAGAGAAAGAAGAAATCATGGACATTGGTTAACCCAACTCCTGTTATGAGCAATTCAATCCAAATGGACTTTACTAGAATTATTTCAGTCTGTCCTATTTGTTGTCTGTGGATTTGATTTGGAGTATTGTTGTCCCTTGTCTATAGCATACTCTTCTGTACGCTGAACTTCTTAAAACTAATTGCGCATGCAAAAGAAATACATTCTGACTTAAAATTTCAGGGAAAGTATGTAGTCATCATGTTTTTGAAATTTATTATTTAATAGTGGCCAAAGACAAGAAATATGGTGTAAAATGCTTACATAGTTTGCAAACCTATAGTTCTTTTAAGTTATTAATGCTTTCATTTTTTCTAGATCTGCTTTAATATCACCATTCCTAAAATTCACACAGAAATAGTGTACTGATTTAGATAAACATGTTTCACACCTGCTAGCTACTTTGCTTAAAGGTAGGCATAAAGCCAGAACTATTCAACACCTCTGTACCAGAACAGAACATTCTGGAGTTTTATCATATGCAACTTCTTTGGAAAAAATACATTTTTAATTTTTTTTTTTATTTATTGAAAAGGGAAGTAAAAACTCTTTATGATAAAATTAAAGATTTACATGGAAAATATTTCAGATAAACACATTAAAATTGACAATTTTCATGGAAAATTAAGGAATAAAGTGGTAGACATGTAAAACATTGCTAAATTAATTGATAAATAGGATAGAAACAGTTTATAATAGAATTGAAGATTTACGTGGAAAATATTTCTGATGAAATTGTAGAAAAATATAGAAAAACATGTTAGAATTGAAGATTATCATGGAAAATTTAATATAGATATAATAATGGTAGGCATAAAAGTATTCCTAAGTTGATTAAAAGTGGAATTATAAACATTTTCTGATAAACTTGAAGATTTACATGGAAAATATTTCTGATAAAATTGTAGAAATATATAGAAAAACATTTTAAAATTAAACATTATCATGGANGAAGATTATCATGGAAAATTTAATATAGATATAATAATGGTAGGCATAAAAGTATTCCTAAGTTGATTAAAAGTGGAATTATAAACATTTTCTGATAAACTTGAAGATTTACATGGAAAATATTTCTGATAAAATTGTAGAAATATATAGAAAAACATTTTAAAATTAAACATTATCATGGAAATTATATAGATAAAATGATAGGCATAAAGATAATTCTAAGCTGATTGAAGGTGGAATTATAAACATTTTCAGATAACACTGAAGATTTATATGGAAAATATTTCTGGTAAAATTCAAGAAATAGACAAACATGTTAAAATTGACTATTTCATGGAAAATTTTACATAAAGATTGGCTGATGTAAAAAACTCTTTCTAAATTAATTGAAGGTGGAATTAGAAACATTTGTGATAAAATCCAAGATTTACATTGTAAACATTTCTGATAAAATATAGGAAGACATATTACAATTGAAGATTACCATGAAAAATAATGCAGATAAAATGGTAAGACCCTATTGAAAAGCAATGCTAGTCACAGGAAAACTGAGAAACACCATGTTCTTGAAAAACCCTGATACATATAAGAACAGTACCAAAGAGGTCTTTGGTGCTGCCCAGGGGGTTCATTCTTTGGCATGGCTGACTTTCTTTTTTTTTTTTTTTTTTTAATTAGATAGTTTCTTTATTTACATTTCAAATGCTATCCCCTTTCCTCATTTCTGCTCCCCAAACCACCTATCCCACCCCCACTGCCTCTGCTCACTAACCCCCTAACACACTCCCACTTCCCTGGCCTGGCATTCCCCTACCCTGGGGCAATGAGCTTTCACAGGTCCAAGGGCCTCTCTTCTCATTGATGTCTGACCAGGCCATCCTCTGCTGCCCATGGCTGGAACCATTTGTCCCTCCATGTGTACTCTTTGGTTGATGGTATAGTCCCAGGGAGCTCTGGGGGTTCTGGTTGGTTCATATTGTTTTTTCCTCCTATGGAGCTGTAAATTCCTTCAGCTCCTTGGGTCCTTTCTCTAGCTCCTCCATTGGAGACTGTGTGTTCAGTTCACTGGTTGGCTGAGAACAGGGCCTCTCTGGAAACAACTATATCAGTCTCCTGTCAGCAAGCTCTTATTGGCATCCACAATAGTGTCTGGGTTTGGTAACTGTATATGGGATGGGTCCCCAGGTGGGACAGTCTCTGCATGGACTTTCCTTCATTCTCTGTTCTACACTTTGTCTCTGTAGTTCCTCCCATGGGTCTCTTGTACCCTATCTAAGGTCCACACTTTGGTCTTCCTTCTTAAGCTTCATATGGTCTGTTCATTATATCTTGGGTATTCAAAGCTTCTGGGGTAATATACACTTATCAAGGAATACATACCCAAGTGTGTTCTTTTGTTACTGGGTTTCCTCACTAAGGTTATTTTCTAGTGCCATCCATTTGCCTAAGAATTTCATGAATTCATTGTTTTTAGTACCTGAGTAGTACTCCATTGTATAAATGTACCACATTTTCTGTATCCATTCCTCTGTTGAGGGACATCTGGATTCTTTACAGCTTCTGACTATTATAAATAAGGCTGCTATGAACAGCAGTCTAATGGCATGTGTCCTTTTACAGGTTGAAGCATCTTCTGGGTATATGCCCAGGAGTGATATAGCTGGGTCCTCTGGTAATACTGCATCCTATTTTCTGATTTCCAGAGTGGTTTTGCCAGTTTGAAATCCGACCAGCAATGGAGAAGTGTTCCTCTTTCTCCTCATCCTCTCTAGCTTCTGCTGTCACCTGAGTTTTTGATCTTAGACATTCTGACTGGTGTGAGGTGGAATCTCAAGGTTGTTTTGATTTGCATTTACTGAAACGGCAGTGTATGAGTGCATGAAAACTATTGAATTTATCACAGCCAATTTGTATTTTACCACTAAAATTACGTTACTAACCACACAATTGGTCAAACTCTTCAAAATAATTTCAGATCTGACCAATAAACATAAAGAAAGACAAGGGAGGTTTGACCCAAGGAATGCTCCATTCAGAATATTAAGAGTCTCATCACAAATAATAGGAAAGAAATGAAAACAACTTAAATTTCTAGATAAATAAGTAGATTTATAACAAAACATAGGTTTGCTTAAAATTTTTCCAGGGAATAGTTTGGGATTACTCATAAAGTTGAAAGCATACTACATTATGGTATAGCAATTTTATCTCTATTATATGCCCTACAGAAGCTCATATTCCTAAGCATATATATATATATATATACATACACATGTATACACACACACATATATATGTGTATATATATA
>BDUI01000033.1:1021656-1048419 GCA_002335545.1 Apodemus speciosus | reverse complement strand
AGAGAGAGAGAGAGAGAGAGAGAGAGAGAGAGATAAGCTGGTGGTGGTATAAGTGGTGGTGGTTGTGGTAGTGGTGGTGGTAGTGGTGGTAGTGCTAAGTAACTAGATATGAATTATCAAAGCAGCATGGTTTGAAATAGCAATTTATTGAGGCAACACATATGTTATTGACAATAAAATGAATAAAATATTTGTAATATGGTTACAAAAATAACATACACAACACATCTATAAATATTCATAAGAGCTACATACACTACAATACATCAACTATAAAACATAAAATTTAGGATATAAAATAGTGTGTATATAATACAGCTTCTTTATGTAAAATAGTTTAGAAGTAGTTATGTCACTTTCATGGAATATATTTACTTGATAAATTGTGTATAACAATGACCGAACATTTTTATGAAGTTAAAAATGAGTAACTATTAATGTTGGAACATTTCTTGATGTACAGAGAGGCTTCTGACTAATAAAGAATACAAAATAGGCTTCTAAAGTGCAGATTTATGCCAGACTGTAATGTTTTATTGTTACACTGAATTTTACACTACAAAGACAGCATTTCTGAATGCATAACTTTATTTTAAGTTCTTACACAGAGAAGCACCAGTACTGCAATGATGGAAGAGCAGGATTTCCTTAGTATCTTTTTAAAATGTCTATGCACATATTAATATGGTTATAGGCATAGCTATACTTTGAATTTACTCATGTGAGTTAAATTTACTCATATTGGGCTTAACATTTTCTAAATAACTGAGTTAAATACCATTTATTTTAAATACATATTATCAGAACGAATGTAAATCTTTAAGAACTAACATGATTTTGTTAACTTAGGTTAACTGTATTAACCTCAAAAAATAATATCCTATGTAGATAAAATGAAATGCTTATAAATGAACGTCTTCCAAAAATTATCATTTTTTTCTTTGATGTGGGGTCTTACAGCATAGCTCTTCATTCCTGGGCCTCAACCTCCCAATGCTTAGAATATTAGCAATCACAATCATTCCTAGATGACATAATCATTTGTAATAAGCCAAATGATAGGAATTTTATTGCCTTCTTATAAGTTTTGAGAATAATAATAGATTGCCTTTATTGCCAGCCTTTTGAAAATAATATTTGAGGCTTAAAAGATGCCTCAGTGGTTTAGAGCATTTGCAAAAGAGAGGGGAGTTTGGGTTCTTGGCTTCATGTGCCAGGTAAAAACTGCCTGTAATTCCAAGTACAGGGGTTCTAGCTCTCTCTTTTGATGTCCAGAGGGTTCTGGACATATGAGATACACACATGTACATACATAAAATAAATATTTTAAACCAGTCAATTGTTGTATATGAAAACATAGACCCTAACTTCTTTTGGTATGATTTTGATTTGAGTGAGGCTCATGTAGCTTTGGCTACCCTGAAACTTGCTATGAAGACCAAACTAGCCTTGAACTCATAGAGACCATACTGTCTCTACCATTGAAATTGCTAAGATTGAGGGCATGCAACACCAGAGCCATAATTTTTTTTTTATCTATTTGGGGTAAAAAGGAGAATAATTCTCCCTCCAGAAACAATGTCATAGAAAGTAAGAGCTTTGGTTGAGTTGAGAAGATTTTGTTTGTATTATATTGTATTATATTGACAATGAAACAATAAAGTGATAAATATTTACATACACATTTTCTCTAATTATGGATATAATCAGTGATCTGGATTCTACAACAAACAAGTGAGAAACTACAAATGTTAAAATGAGAAAATGAGTCTCAAAAGAAACTGATGAATATAATCTAAGTCATCAGAATTTAGCTCAGTCTGACAACCCCAAAGATTCTATTTTCGTTTTACACAGAGCTTTTAGCATTGTATTTTCTAAGTTCCCCAGTCTTGTTTTAGAAGTCTGATCACAGAAAGGGACATCTCACTCCACCTGCTGAGTACACATGTGTACAAAACCAAGGCTCACTACTCAATAAAACTTATCTAGTCTACAAGGTCAGTGCTAGGAAACAGAACCTCTAAGCTCAGACTTTTCTGATCATTTTCCTGAATGTTAATGTTTAGTAGTCTCCTTTCATAGGAACTTCACATTTCTAGTAGTGAAAAGTAGCTTCTCCAAAAGTACATTAAATATGTCCATAAATACAGATCTAAACTCTATGTCTAGAAATACAGAGCTAAACTGATTAATACTCAAAGGAGGACAGGTGAAGCTCAACATATTCTAATTAGTTATTTCTACTCCTTGTAAACAAATCCACCTGAGGGCTCTAACCATGGTTCTCTAACTGTGGTATAGCAGAATAAGAAAAGTAAGGCAAATAAATACCAAAAAGAAAAACCAGAACCCTTCTTTTGCCAGGGAGCATAAGCCTATTATTTTTGAAGCTATAACTAACTTTTCTAATAATAGAGAGCTGTCTTAAATTGTCTGTTTTCATATTATAATATCATAACAAATAAAATGTTTTATTCCTGTAAGTATGAAGCAATAAAGGATCTAATGCATAGAACTACAGAGTAATTAAACTATTTGTTTCATGATTTTCCTGTTACATTAAGACAAACATACCCCAGTTGAATGAAAGCTCCTCACTAGGCTTGGAAATGCAGACCTGAAATCTCAACTACTGAGACAGAGGCTGAGACAGAAGGAATAGAATTGCAAAGCCAGACTAGGCTACTTAGCAAACCCCTGTCACACAATTAGAAACAAAAAGACTACAGGCCCATTACAGCTCAGTTGTAGAGTCCTTGCCCAGCACACACAAGACCTGGTCCAACCTTTAGTAAAAGAAACAACTTAAAAGACGAAGAAGAAAAAGTGACAAAGGGAAGAAAAGAGAGGAAGAAGAAAATAGAGAAAAGGTGGAAAAAGAAATTATGTAAGACAGGAAAATTGAGCATTCAATTTATCACTTCTAAAAAAACATGCCAAGAATAATAAAACTTTAATTTAAAAGTCTAAGCACACAAAAGGCAAGATTTGTGATACCAGATTTCTGAATAACATGAAAAAATGGTTTTGAATTGTCAGTTGAACCAAGGGATAAGAAAATGAATATTTCACCACTGCTTCCTGTCCTTTGATCCTTTACAATATATATATTTGTCTATATACCATGGGCAATCTTTCTCTAATAATGTTTTATCTCCACACATGTAGTAGTTTGCAGAAGAACCACAGTTTATCTGGATGAGAAGGGTCAGAGGCTGCTTATTCGACCCCTTTATTGTAATTACAAAAGACGAACCTGTAAAGTTATTCAGCAGAGATATGTTGAGCCTTTTGATTTAGAGCAGGGTCAGATGCTTAATCCTAAACATGGTGATATGTGGTTGATGAATATGGCCACAGTCAAGTTAGTTCGTAGCTCCGTCCTGTGAGAAGTTCATGACATCCCCACAAGGTCAAATGTGACAGTAACAGCTGTTGAGCTATTCCCTGCTTATTTTGCACACAAAGCATACAGCTGTACCTTCTTCAGGCTTCTTAGACACAAAAACCATTTTCACTAATGTAAGAGCATATTTGGGCATCAGGAAGCAAATATGTACGTATGATAACAGTAATTTACACAAGTCCTGCTGATAGGTATCTTTGTTTCCTTACCCATCACTGTGGAAACAAGGCTAAGAGGATGGAACTGCTCATTAACAGCAAGAACCAGAAAAAAAAAAAAAAAAAAAAAACGCGAGGAAGCTGGGGTCACAATCTTGTTTCTGTGACTTCAAAATTGAAGTTCTTAAGGCTTACTAAAATGCTACTTGAGGGTTGGTACTTCAAATAACTGAGATGAGTTTCTGTTCCATGTAATTTTCCTTCCTTACTTTGTAACGGTTTTAGTGTTAACTGGGGCTTCTATAAAATTAAAATTAATATCTGTGGGAAGCCTCTGTAAAGTAGTCTCTACCTACTTGGATATAACAAGATACAAAGAAAACGTATCAAGATGGATAAGGGTGGAAGTTATTATTTGCAAAACCAAAAAGATCTTTGCAGTTTCCCCGCCCCCATGCATGCTCTCCCCCTCCCCCCCCCACACACAGAGACTTGACTTTGATCAACCTTCAAAAAAACTAAGCACAATCCAAACTATTATCTTGAACATGAATAAAAGCCCATCTCTCCAGGCTGCTACCATGAATATCTAAGTGTTATTAATGACTGCAAATGCCTTGAAAATGTCGAATAAAACCAAGGTATCTTTCAATCTGTGATAGATTAATTGAACTTAATAAGGTGGGATTGAAAAAGTCATTGTAACTCATTGCTCCTACAAGCTGTGAGTGCATCTAAGTGTGATATATAGTATCATACCGTTATACTTTAGTTAAGGATCTTGTTATTAAATTACCTTGAAACATCAATGTTGGAGGATATAGAGCTCATTTGCTATTTATCTGCGTTCTAAAATGGAAGGTCACCTTTTCTTTGAACATTTCATTTTTATATTTGCAAGTGCCTGCGGCTAATGATACTAACCTTAAAATAATGGGATGGAGTTACTTAATGAAACAATAGCAATCAATCCGTACAAATATATGAAGAAATTAAACRTGTTGAAAAAAATTGATTGATTGCCTAAATTACATCTTATCATCCAGGAACTAGTGAGAATAAATTAGCTGTATGAGGGAGTGCCTGCTGCCATGTTTTTCCTCATATGCCAGTTAGTCCCCTCAGAAGTGACATTGTTCATTTGTTTACAAAATGTCACTGACACATACATTAGCCCTCATGGTAAGTGAAGACAACTATCTATCTTCTTAAAACAATGTAAGTTTCACAAAGAGTTAATGTGTATTATTTTTCCCCTAAGAGAATTTGGTATGGAGCAGCTGGATGGCTTCTGGCACATATTTGTGAATCAATGTCAAGCATTTATAATGGGACTGCACAAATACTGTTCTGGAATTTCTAGAGGAGAAGGCAGGAAGAATAAAAAAAAAAAAACAAAAATTAGAAAATAATCAACGTTTCTGCCCTCAGCTTTTACCATCATTGTTGCTTACATGTCTGATGGATATGAAGATCAGAAGGAGGGGGTAACTGTAACTGGAGGTTCAGACGGTTTTCAGCCACAGCTTGATTGCTAGGAACTAAACTAGAGTCCTCTGCAAAAGTTGCAAGTGTTCTTAACCACTGAGCCGTTTCTCCAACCCCCTTCCTTCACCATTATTCTACACATAAGAACCCTGAGTACAGAGAGGTAGTTGTTTTCATAGAATGGGGAGCAAATAAAAATACTCAGAATAAAATGCAACAGGAATTAGCAAAGTTCTGTCTTGTGACAGCTAGAAAGTTACAGAAGAATACTTGCTATCTAATTGTGTCTAAGAACTATACTACATGCTAAATGTTAGATACTTGGTTGACAATACTTATAACTAAATTACTTATAACTAAATAACTCTACTTTTCTGGAAAATCCCCAATTTTCATATCCGTTATCCAGAAACTATTTTCAAAAAAAAAGAGAAATTTACTGTTTCATGTCAATACACTCATATAGTTTCATCCCTACATTGCCTAAAAGAACACTTGTGATTGTGTCTACCTGAATAAGCCAGGATCATCTAATTTATGCTCAGTTGATTAGCCATGCACATTCACATGTATTATATATATAGATTAATTATAAAAATTATAATCAGTATGAATTTGAGTAGCAATTAGAATATAAACATAGTCATCTTTTATGTTCTCATTTTGTTATTAGTAGTAAATATAATTATTTCAATGTTTCTAGGTATTGTTTGTATAATTTTATACCATTATCATCCATTTAAAAGAAGAGACATACAATAATTTTACTGTTAATGACATTGTCAACATTGTCCAAAAGGTATATGTCTAAAAGATCTACAGATCATGCATATCCATAAATATAATCAACAACGGGAGCAATTAAAAATAAATTGTGCTTACAATTCACATGCACACACGTTTCTCCCATCATTGTCTCCTGCATATGCAGCATAAAGCATGTATGTAAAATGTATACTCTATTTGGGAATGTAATATAGAAATGCCTAAGATCTATAAGAGTCTATGAGAAGGCTAAGATAAGTGTGCCACTTTAGTTCAAGGAATTAAATACTAATGGATTCTGTACCTGGAAAGGAGTTAGAACCACTTTGAATGATATTGAAGGAAAACTTAATTTCTGTTTATGTTTTACATACACGATTCCATGTAAAATTAATTAATTCATTCGAATTACTTAAGTAATACAAATGAGATATTAGTATGTGTCAGATAATATGTAATTCAGATGAACTTCAGAGTGTAGCACATGTTATGTTTGTATGGGTGTGTTGCTGTGTTTTGGTTCACAGAACCTGACTTATATTTTTAAAATTTTTAAAAAATGTATACATGTACACAATGTATCTTAATCATATCCAAGCTCCTATCACTTATGATGTGGGGCCATTGACTGGGACATGAGGAACATCACCAAAAAAAAAGTGTCTCTTGCTCCACCAGTATCAACTGACAGCAGATACTCAGCTAAAGGGGATTCCATCTGGCTTGGTCTTGTTCAAGTAACCATAGCTACAAATTGTTTGTGAGGGTAACCAGTTTTTAATTCATAATGTGTTTGTGTAATATACGATAAGTTTAGCTTTCTATGCCAACTATAAGATAAAGACATACAATACTAACTCCCCTTTACATAAGATTTTTGAACCCAAGCCATTTGATAGCTAATATAAACTAATCAAGATGTAAGGATGCCTTTTATCGGAATTTATATCAAATATCTATCAAAACAATCTCATTAAAAACTTGATCTTTTTCACTTGACAAGGTTTTTGATATATATAGATATTGTGAGATATAGGGTATAGGTGATAYAGTAATAGATACAGAGATGTATTTATAAGAAATAATAGTGAAAATACAAGACAATTCATAGACTGAAACTGTTAAATATAATCAGATATATAGCTCTTWCAACAGTTGTATATCATATAAAATGTCTCAATTACAAGTTAAAACCCTTTTCTTATAACAATATTTAATACCCTTTTTCATGCTATAATAAAGCACTCAGATGGTTATATATCATTTCATCAGGTGCTCTATGGTGTTTACTGAAAATGTTGTATTTTGAACTCTTAAGTCAGAACATATGGGCTGCAGAAGACAATAAAATGACTGTTCAAGAATATATATTTGAGAATATATACCCAAGTCTGGCGGTTCCTCAGAAAACTGGGCATGACACTTATGGAGGACCCTGCTATACCACTCCTGGGCATATACCCAGAGGATTCCYCDGCATGYAATAAGGAYACATGCTCCACTATGTTCATAGCARCCYTATTTATAATAGCCAGAAGCTGGAAAGAACCCAGATGTCCCTCAATGGAGGAATGGATACAGAAAATGTGGTATATATACACGATGGAGTACTATTCAGCCATAAGAAACAATGAATGCATGAAATATTTAGGCAAATGGTTGGAACTGAAAAAATATCATACTGAGGTAACTCATTCACAAAAGAACATATATGGAATGCAGTCACTGATAAGTGGATATTAACCCAGAAGCACAGAATACCCAAAACACAACCCACATATCAAATCATTCCTAAGAAGAAGGAAGGAGAGGGCCCGGGTCTTGGAAAGGCTTGATGCAGCATTGTAGGGGATTGCCAGGACAGAGGAGTGGGAGGGGGTTGATGGGGAACTGGTGGAGGGAAGAGGACTTATGGGACTTAGGGGGAGGGGGAAACTGGAAAAGGGAAAGTCATTTGGAATTTAAAGAATATAGAAAATAAAAAGAATATATAGTCTTTTGAGATTACTTCGCAGAAGGTTTTAATGTATACAATTAATATCCAAGTATTTCTAGTCTTGCATAATTCTCCTTTCTCCATAACTGTCTTTAAAAAACAGTGGGTGACTGAGTTGTTACCTTTAAAAAATGTTTAATTTCATGGAGAGTAAACAAGGAAACTCACACGGTAATTATAAACAGCTGGGAGTGAGCTACAGTGGGCTGTTACAGCTGGCTTCCTCTTTGAGAAAGCCATTGCATGGAGGACTCTTTAAAACTAAACAGTCTTCAGTTTATAAAAGCAAAGCCAAACTTTGCAACCTTGTTTTGGTGGCACTTGGAATTGCAATTACATTAGATTAAATAAAATATAAGAAGGCAGTCACACAGTAACTTTTTGCTTTTCTTCCCAGAACTTTGCTCAGGCACAAATCAGCTTTTGGTAATATAAGTAGTATATAGCCTAGAGAAACACATATTATGCTGTCAAAGAGGATTAAGATAGATGAGAACTCATCCTGACTCCTGGGGGCCCACCTTCATCACTTAGAGTAGCTGGAGGGAGAAGGCACAATGTTATTACCCAGGACCACTCCAATTTTTATGTCGGTTGGTACCTTCCCTCATCCCTGTGGCCTCTGATGGGGCAAAAGCATCACACCGAGTAGTGGAAGTTTGATACACAATGAACAAACTATAAATGTCTTGTTTTGGCTGGATTCAGGATCCTTCAAAATTCAATTTTTCAAGGGAACAGGGGATGAAACTGAAATTAAAGGCCAGTCGGAAGAGTTAGTCTTCACAAAAGCAAAGTATTAGCCACAGATGAAGTGGAAGGTTGTTTGGCAGGAGAAAATAATTACACATGGGTCTAATTATCTGCATTCTATATCTCTGTTTTATAAACAGCAATTGATTGAGTCTGTTCCTTCTCATCCCTTTCTCATCACAACCAGATAGCAGTAAAATACTGCATTTTTCAACAAACAAGAGAACTAAGCTTTTAGCCCGAGGTCGGAGCATAATCTCCCCATGGATGTCTTCAGACAGACTGAAAAGGATGAAATCCCCTGTGTGATTTGGATTTGGTCACTTGACTTTCTGAGATGTGAGTTCCTCAGATAGCACTAATCTAAGAATTAAAACGTGTATTCTTTTTTCCTGTCGAGTATTCACATATAATGAATTTTCTATGCATGGCAACTGCTTGCCTCATCTACAACATAGTTTAGTGAATGCTGAAATTTGATGAATACTGTTAGCAATGGCCCACACTAATCAAGTTGATTAGAATTTCCTCCCATTCATTATGCTTTGTATCAGATATAGTTATATGTTTCATGGTGATGGAGAGTACACCCTTAAATTTGGGTTGGGACACTTCAGCATTGAGTGTCATGAAGTTTAAACTAATAAATTACACATTCATTCAAATAAAAGAGGTAATATCTGTGAAATTGTCAAGGTTAATGGAAACACATAGTCATATTTATATATCAAATCAATATTTTAATAATCCCCATGAATATTTTTAAGTTACAACACTAATGAACTCTAGAGCCCTCTCACCTGGAACACAGGAGATGAGAAACACCTAACACTGGACATGGTAGCAACATCACTATTGTCTCATCCAGTCAATCTGATGAATCTATAGCCATGCCTCTGCATCCTCTCCAAGGTTTGACACAGCCATCTCTGATGGTTTGTCCATATCTACTGTCTCAACATGCATTGTGCCAATTTGCCTATGAGTAACTCCAGCTGATCTGCAATTGAGTTCATTCATAGCTCATCTGATCATCAGCAATCATGATTCCAGCTCTCTGTCACAGGTCTATAGGGGCTCTGAATTTTGTGGCCTCATTAATCCTATTATGGTCAGATAGTTAGATAGATAGATAGATAGATAGATAGATAGATAGATAGATAGATAGATAGATATCAGATATAGATTCTATATAGTCATTGTATGTCTGTGTTTATATGTCTGTGTGTATGTTAAATATATGACCAGAGAGTTAGTCCTAGTAATTAAGATCAGAATTAAAATATTTTGTGAATGACAACACTTCTACTATCAAATGAACTCAGAATGGCAACAAAAAACAATCCCTTGTTACTTGAGAATTTATTATTATTCAATAATAAATTGACACTGTGGAAATACACAAATGGATCTGCCAATGTATCTAATTTAGCAAGCTTATAATACATTGCCATGAAGAATATTATTGATCATTCACTTTGGCATTCATTGATAAAAGAGTAGCTGGGTTTGGTATGCCTCTATCTTCTTGAAGCATAACTATGGAGATTAACAAGAGATTTGGGTTTTTAGTCAAATAATGTAGTTAGCAGAACACTGCAGCAGGCAGCTAGACAGATGATCATGTTGACAACTGAAATTCCAGTCACCACGAATTCTTGCCCAATGACATGAGGTACCAAATTTTATGGGATTTGAACAAACTTCCTGGGGAATAGGAACCCTGGGTGGGGAGGGTAGAGTGCAATATCAATGGACTCATTTATATCACAAACCAGACTTAGCAGACTCTTCTTTTGCTCTGTCAATTCCCTCTTTATTGGAGTTAAATAGATGTTTCATTAATTAATTAATTAATTAATTAATGTCTTCCTAAGACAGCATTGAAATATTGATCAATTACCATATTCGAGAATTTAACATCAAAAATCTCATAACAGAGCAGCTTTAAAAGCAGTTTCCTTAGGTTATAACATACTAATAATATTTAAATAGAGAAAAGCATGAGACTAAATGTCCTAAGGACATTATTATATCTGTATCATATCCATCAATAACTAACAAATTCTGTAACTGAGTTGTCTTGTGAGCATATTTTGTCACCTTAGTCTCAGTCATCAAAAATGTTGAAATACAGACATGGTGACTCAGGAAAGCTTTAGGCACAGAGAGAAAAGATCAGAAATTTCAGTACTGAAACAAGTTCCTTTCTCTCTGTCACCCTCATCCAGGGGCCAGTAACTCATCTCTTTTAATTTCATGTCAACAAATGTTCTGTCTCCCTATTCACAGTTGTAGTTTATGTGATAAGTTTGCTTCAAAGAATCAATGTATCTATTTTCCTTCTACTATGTAATCATAATCATGATAAATAAAATCAGCAGTGTTTACTTATAATATTAATGCTACTCTACTAATGAAATGCCTGACAAATGTACATGATTTGTAGAAATATATCACTTTAAGTATTTGCTTTCATTTATGATATCCTTTAATTTTTAATTGACATTTCTGGTTTTGTAAAGGTGAGGAATTAAGCTGTCAAAATTAATCTCCAATCTATGTGAGGTAATTATTATCTTATTTATTAACATAATTTTTAAAAATTATTCACTATACATCCCCTCACTGGTACCCTCCTGGTATCCCCTCCCAAAATTCTTACCCCCATCCTTCCTCTATTTCTCCTCACAGAAGGTGAAGGTGCCCCGACCCTGAGACTTCAAGTCTCTGTAAGACTTTCCCACTTTCTTTCCCACTAAGACCAGACAAGGCAGCCCAGATAGAAGTACATATCCCAGGTACAGGCAACAGCTTTGAGGATAGCCCCCATTCCAGATGTTCGAGACGCACATAAAGACCAAGCTGCACATCTGGTATATATGTGTGTGGAGACCTAGGTCCAGCCCATGTATGTTCTTTGGTTCGTGGTTCAGACTTTGACAGCCCTGAGGGTTCAGGATAGTTGACTCTGTTGGTCTTCCTGAAGAGTTCCTATCTCCCTTGGGGTCTGCAATCCCTCCACCTATTCTTCCATAAGCATCCCTAAGCTCCATTCACTGTTTGGCTGTGGGTATCTGTATCCGTCTGATTCAGCTTCTGGGTGGAGCTTCTCAGAGGACAACTTGATCCTGTCTGCAAGCACAATAGAGTATCATTAACAGTGTTAGGACTGGTTCTTGCCCATGGGATGGGTCACAAGTTGGGCCAGTTATTGGTCGGCCATTACCTCAGTCTCTGCCCCATCTGCCATGCCTGAATAACTTGTACACAGGATAAATTCGCATATATTAAAGTCTCTATCAATCCAGTAATTATTATTATTATCTTTTAAAGAAGCCCGAAGAAATTGTTCACCTCTTTCATCAAATTACATTCTAGAAATAAAAATGTGAAAATGTTGACAAAATTAAAATGATAGATCAAGAAACTAAAATCTTAATAGAAGCTTTAATATTCCTATATAAATAAATGAAAAAAACATAGTGTGTAAACAACATAACAGTCGGACAGTTGCAGTTGCAGAATACATTAATTTAAACCACACATGTAACATTTCTCTTTAAATAAATCTTTTATTAATCCTTTGAGCTCTTCTCCATGAATACAATATATTTTAATTTTACTCATCTCCTATTCCCCACCCTAATCTACACGGGCCTCCTATAATCACCACCCCTCAAAATCTTGACTTTTTTTTTAATTGACCCACAGGGTCATAATAAAATCCATTGGTATGTGACCATCCATTTGTGTATTCTTGACCTATCAGGGAACCATGCACATGTTGCTCTCTTCCTCTTTCTCACTTCTCTCTCCATTCCCTTTCTCCCTCTCTCTCCTTGTGCTCATGGCTGGCCTATATTCCTCTACTACTCTACTATTCTACTTCTCTTCTCTTCTCTTCTCTTCTCTTCTCTTCTCTTCTCTTCTCTTCTTCTTCTCTCTCTCTCTCTCTCTGTCTCTATTACCATCTTAACTCCCCTCCCCATGCCCTGAATAAACTCTATTCTACACACACACACACACACACACACACACACACACACACACACAAGCACCATCAAGGAAAGCTGATTCTTTCTTCCCCCAGAATATTCTATTATCAATAGATCATCATCTATAGGTGAGCCTTCATACCCCCTCTCCATGCCATTCTCAATGCTGAGCTTATTGATCTCTATACATCTTTATGTACTGTGAGTCCCTGAGACTTGGAGAACTATGGTTTGATATAGATATCCCATCATGGCTGACCATTCCTCAGACACTTATTCTCTGTGATTTGATAATTTTTTTCTTTGGTTGGTTTTTCTTTTTCTTTGTTTGGTTGGGTTTTGTTACCTCCTTTCTGCTGTGCAACCAAAATAGAAAAATAACAACAACAATAAAACACTTCTTTAATTAGGCCAAAGAGCTGCAGTAATATATGAGTGTGAGTTTAGAGATACAAGTTTATTTTGATGGGGGCAGAGTGCTAACTCATCTCTGGATACGAGTATGGAGATATGACTTTAACAGAAAATAGATACCTTGTCCATTTAACAATTGTAGTAGTAAGATGTGGTTCCAAATGCTCTACTTCCTCCCTCAGGATGTCCAAGTGCAGCTGTACAAAAGGCTGCAAAGGGAAGAGGAGCCTACAAAGGGTGGGGTCAGCAGGATCCAGGTCCAGATAGAAATGCCAGGGGTGGGGTGGCCTTTTCTAAGCATATTACTGTTACAGTTATTTTTAGATGATGTTCAATGGACCAGCTCCCTTAAACTCCAACCAGTTGGCTGGAGTTTAATAACTGTGAATGCCTCATTTCATGGAGAGGCACTCCAGGATCCCCAAGGAATTCCTGGGCAGGCTCTTATTGGGGGATCAAGGGAAGAAGTTGAACTTGTAGGTTTGCCAAGAACTACCTGAAGGTCTTCAGGTAGGGGGTGTGGGGTTGGCCTCTCCAGATAAGGTTAGGCAGGGAAGAGGAAGAAGGCCTCTGGAAAAGGGAATCCTCCACTTAGCACAGATCTCAGTGGAGCGATCAGGACATGGGTGACTTTGACCTTAAATAGCAGGATTTCCCAACAARTGGGATAAGACATGAGCTGTGGGAGCCACTCCCAATCCCAAGTTCTTAGACAGGTATGTGTTTGTAGTGAAGGTCTGTGAAGAAACCTTAAATCAAAGCACAAAGTAGTTTGTTACCTCTATAACATTCATGCCACTGTTGCTCTGATAGACATGTTTAAACATGCACGTCATTACTATAGCTGACAAGGTTTGTTGCGGGGTAAGCTGTTGGATTCTTTCTTTCCAGCCTGCTTAGCACCTTCCAGTTACATAAAAGTCTTCCAATAGCTTTCTGGTTACTATCTATGTGAATTTTCCATGTCTGATGACCAAAGTGTGCACTGTTTTACTATTAAGCTCTGTTACTCAATCTAGAGTATTGCATTGGGATTTCTCTGGAATGCCCCTGACTGACAACTCCACAGGAGCTATCCTGTATCTACCATTAAGGAAGAAGGCATATTTAACACTGACGGGATTTGGAAAAACCATATGGAAATGAACTTTTGTATAAAATATAAACGTAGATGATAGATGATAGATGACAGATAGATAGATAGATAGATAGATAGATAGATAGATAGATAGACAGATAGAAAGAAAGATAGATACATACATACATACATACATACATACATACATACATAGCAATGTATATGGTGTATAAGGATATTGACCAAAGCTACACAAGATAATGTAAATAAAGAACGGTTAATTGTTCAGCCTTACATAAGACATTCATGACATCCACACAAGGCTCTGAGAACATTCAGAAAAAGAGAGCTGAAAGAGAGAGTTCAAAGATGTGGCAAATGATATTAAAATGCAATCCGTGAGCACAGCACAGCTTGTACTGGGCCTATACCGATTAGGAAGTGTCCCAAGGGCCCTACTACACACCGCTGATGTATGGGGAACTAGCAAGTTCAGGGAGATAGGGTGACAGCATATAGTTGTCTACCTCCTAGTCAGTCCATCAGGGTCTAAATCCAAATCTAGGGTCATGCAGAGAATCCTAGTTAAACTCCATGGAAAAACAAACTGAATAATAATAATAATAATAATTAATAATAATAATAATAATAATAATAATAATAATAATGATACAGAAGAATTTGTAAGAAATAATGGGTTTCATGTGAGTTGGAATAAAATAAAAGAGTGTGTATGGGTAAACAGAATGTGTTCATTATAAACATGTATGAACATATGAAAGGAAATGTGTATTAATTAAAACTGAACTTTAGAAAAGATAAACCTTCAAGAAACCTATACACATTTGAAAAGTTAAAATAGTTTAAAAACATGATTCCTGAGATAATCTTATAAATAGAGAATGTTGAATAGTTTGTATCATAATTTAGGGAAATCCATCCATTTCTAATTGCCTTTATTGATTAGACTGCAATGACCTGTCATAGCAAGAGTACATGGTAGGATAAAACCATACACTTCAGGGCCAAGTGATGAAAGAGAGGATGAGAAGGAGAGGGTTTCCTTCAAATATACTTCACAGAAGCCATCTAGCAAAGGCTATTGCAAACTTTCTGCAGATCAACATAAAGATGAACTTTCATGAATCAATGCTAGTTAGATTAGTTAATGGCTTTATAGAATTTCTGATTTGTTTTAAATAATTCTAGGAAGAGGTTAAGGAGATGATTTTAGTTGTTTTGCCAGAAAGATGTAATAAAGATAGAATCAAAAATAGAATGTTCTCCTTGCATGTAGAATAGTAAGTATAGGCTGCAAATGAGGAATAAAATTTGCTTTCATAAAATTTCACTAAGAAGAAATATAAGCTTGGGACATATTTTAATCAAGAAAAACATTCATTCTAGGTAAGGTCCAATGATGAAGCCACAGGTGTGGACATCCTTCTGTAACTCTCCTGATCGGTAACACTTTGCATGGTAATTTTACAAAGAACTTTTGTCTAGGAAGATAGAAAAATGCTGAAAAAAAAATCAAGTGTGGCTCTTGGGCCACCAAATGTATACGGATGTCTGTCTATATGTATGTTCATACATGTGAATGTATGTGTATGTGTATAATTATGCATGTGTACTTGTGAAATTGATGAAACAGATAGTTGGGCCTGGCTAGTGTGTGTGTGTGTGTGTGTGTGTGTGTGTGTGTGTGTGTGTGTGTGTGTGTCTGTGTGTGTTCCCCAAACTAAGTTAAAAACCTCTGAGCCTCTCTCCTGGCCAATGAGGGGACCTTGAATGAAAGAGAAAAGAGCCCAAGTAACTAAGGATTTATTTTTCTTAATCCTCTGCTGCTATGAACAGGAGTGAAATTGCCAGAAGCCAGAAGCTTTTGGCGTCAGAATATCAAGAAAGAGTTAAATTGCCAAAAGTCAGCAGCATTCAGCCCCAATCATCAATGCTATACCCACCTCACTGCCTGCCTCACTTTGCCCCGTGATAACAAAGCTGATATTTTGCATATACTCCTGAATGACTAAACAGCTCCTTTAAAGTGTCACCTCCTAACATTTAGACAGTTCCTAATAGTTCATACCTTGGAATCAATCTCTTAATACATAGACCTCAGTGGATCAATAGGAAGGCATCTTGTAAGCATCATTTTCCTCTTTGTTTCTAATAATTCAAGTTATAACATACATGTATAAGTCAGAATGTATGTCTTTTATGTTTACTGAGTTTCATTTAATATATCTTCCAAGTTCAAGGTGTTCTGAATAACAGCATTTAATTTTATTAAATGTCTAACTGTTTATCAATATGTATTGTTTACATATATAGAATGTAGACAATAAATATTCTCATATTTTCTTTATTCATCCTTTGGTATACATGTAGTGTACAACAGTGTCCTGAATATTACTACTATAAACAAGATAGTGAGATATATACTTTTCAATTTGTTTACGTCACATTTTCGAGAAAGATTTTCCTGTTATTTGCCATTTTAATAGGATCATCATTTCCTAAGATTTTGTTGTTTCTGTCTCTTATATAGTATATCTGTTAACCCATTACACATATACATTAAAAAAAGAATGCATAATTTCTACAATAAATACTATGAAAATGATTATTCACATGCAAAATATAATTTTTACCCTTATTATACATAATATATAAAAATTAACACAAAAGAATTTACAGACTTAAACATAATTCTTAAAATTATAAACATCTAGAGGAAAATTTAAGAAAAAAGCTCTGTAATTTTATTCTTGATAATTATTTTATATGTGTGCCAAAATCTATAGACACGAAAATAGATCAGTAGGACTGATACTGGGTTTCAGCACAGCAAAGTGAACAATCAAGAAAGGATAGAGAAGGGAGAATGTTGGAAAAAGTTTGTGGAGCAGCCCAATTTTAAGCATGTTCACATGTAAAAGATTTTCTAGCATCTAGATTCTGCAATTTATCCTCTAGTTCTATGAAGTACATGTTATAAAACAAGGTTTTCGTTCTCCATTTATCATGGGTTCTGTTTTCCTTGGTCTATTTTCTACTCAGATAGCAGTTCTGGCCAGTGGCCAATGTACAGAAGTGGTGATCTATTAGGATCCAGAGAGTTCACTATTGGTTTTCTGCATCTTCCTTTCTGCAAGACAGCTGGCTGTCATATTTGTTCCTGCAAAGAAGAAATTCTGTTCTCTGGTGTCAAGGCTCACATAAGAAAAAATAATAAAATAAGCTACTAAGATTTTTGCTATCCACTTTTGCTTTGATTAGCCAGAGGGGCTTATATCATGAATACAGGAAGGAAAAAAGAAGAATAGTTATGTTGGGTCTAACTATGAGTATATATCACATTTTACCTATTCTAGTAATGCCTTCTACAAAGAATGATACAGAATTTTTATCTGAATATACTGAATGTAATCAAAGTATAGTATGCTCAAAAGAATTTAATAAAATATTAATTTCAATAAAAAATTCAAACTACCATTCTTTCATAAACCACTTCTAATATCACTGCTGTGATAACTGTATTATACAAATCTAAAATTCCTTTACSTAATGCCTGTATAACAGAAATACTAAACCTGTGGTTTACACTATACCGTAGTTTCTTATAAACAACGTTGAACATTTAAAAAGAAAATGTAGAAAAAAAAGAAAAAAAGAAAATGTAGAAAATAAAACTCAAAATGCAAACTACAATTTTAAAGCCCTTTGAAACCTCATCTTCAAGTGTTTAGGATTTCAAAATAAGTACTTCACCATAAATGCTAAAACTCAATATATTTTCTAATGTTGTATTAAAAAATCTACATGACAAAATAATTCTTGACTAATAATACTAACTTTTCAAATGAATGGCAGTGAATAAAGATGACTCCAAACTTCACATGTTCATGAAATGTTAGCAAAATTATGAAATGGAATTGGCTAAAATATTCCTATGACAGCTTTGCATTCTAGTGAAAAGTTAAGATGAATGTGACAATCTTACTAATATCTGGTAGTATCCTCATTAAAGCATTGTCTTAGATACAATTTTTAACTCTGTCACATAGCATGGTGGTCATGATAGCTTACAAAGGAAAGGGTTTATTGGAGCTTACGGTTCCAGAGAGTGAGTCCATGGCCATTGTAGCTGAAGCATGGCAGCCGCAGGGAGGTACGACACTGGAACAGTAGCTGAAGTCTTACACATGATCCACAAGCCTGAGAAATAAGGAAACAGAGAGAAGACACTAGTGGTGGCATGGGCTTTGAAGTCCAGCCCCATTGACTTGCCATCTCCAATAATGCCATACCTCCTAACTTTTCCAAAAGAGTTACACCAATTGAGAACCATGCACTATCATATATGAGCCTTTGAGGGCTGTTCTCATTCAAACCACCATAAATATGCAGCATGTTATATTTAAAAATTGATGACACTGACAAAATCATTGATATTCACTGGCTGTATTATCCCATTCCAATTATTAAAATAACTACGCTGTTTAACCTTATCTCTTTGCAGCCACCCCACCCTATCCACTGGATGCTGGCAAAGTCCCTTCCAAACAAGCAGACTTCTTTTCAATTTCTCATTAAGCTTCATTGTCCTGTTCTTTTTTTTTTATTCTGTAACCTAGTATATACAATTCTGTTGAATATGTTTCTTTAAGTGAATCCTGTTTTCTTCCTACAGATTAAGAAATCTTCACTCTTATAATCCCAATTATGTCTGAACATGAATGAATGTATGTTTATATACTACATGTGAGAAAACATAGCCCCAAGCCAGAGACTTCAGTAACCATAACTTTAATTTGTAATTGCCTGAAACTTGTAGTAATCATGTGCCTCATTCTCATCTTATTTTCAGTCTTTCCTCTGATCTCGGTTGGTTTAAGTGATTCTGTCTACATCACAGGGCAGCACAGGATTCTATTCCTTTCCACCCACTGTACTAAGATTAGTTTATTGTTCTCACTCTCCTGCCATTGACTCAACCTGATGTAGCTTCAGGTTCAGTTGGTACTACAGTTCCTGACATCAGACATATCTGCCACTTTTTTCCTCTGTCGTGACCTATGTGCACACACAATCAGATCTTGAAGGATAACTCTTTTCCATCTGTATCTTCTCAAATCCATGAACCATCATTTGATCAATATTCCCCATCTAAATATCAGGTAGGAAAATGGCCGATGTTCAAGAGCTAGTCATATTTTATAAAATAAAATTCAAGTATTATTATATGCTTATCAGTTCTTTTTGTACTGCATTCATTTCCCAACCTTCTTTGGATTCAGTCAGGGAAACCTCTGTAAGTTTTAAAGCCTACTGTCTTCAGTATCTTTCTTGCACTTGAAGTTAATTTAATGAGGATTTTTAACCTTCCAACCTTCTCCTTTTAGCTTAACTCCCACATTTTCTTCAAGTCTTCATTTAGTTCTCTCTCACTGACAAGCATTTCCTGACCCTTAAGCATGGGTTAAGTAATTTTTATGCAGGTTCCCTTAGTTCTGTAACATCCCCAAATTCCCTTGCCTGTAGAGTGCCACAATGCCAGGGACTTCATCTAGATCTCCACTGTTTCCTGGGGATCTGAGTACTTGTCATGTTTACTATCAAAGTGATGAATGAGACAAAAACTTTCTTGAGATGATAACAGATCACTATTTATAAAGTAAGGAGAAATGTGAAGGTCCTTTTCATTCCTCTGCTAAAACAGCTTTTAGAATATGACTCTCAATTAAAGTCTCCTTTACCTCCAATATGGAAGCTTTGATTCAATCTTCTCTCAATTTTCCTTCTAGATATTTAATAAAAGATAGGCATACTGATGTTACCATCATTCTAAGAATGGCTTGCAGCAACATTGTGAAATCCTATATTCTTCTATTAACATTAATTGGCAACATCAGCCCTGATGGACATGCTATTATCTATCTTAGCCCTGGCTTTCTCATTTTGAATGCTTATCTTTATCCAATTGCTAGAACGAAATCTTATCTATTGTCTCCCTTTCAGGGTGATTTGATAGCTCCGTTGCAAACACAATTTCTTCCCAAATTATCCTATCCATTCCATTATTCCCATCCTATTATCATGAGACTCCCAAAGACTAAGTAAAAAGATGAGATGCCAAATTCACTAAAACTTTTACAAACAGATTGGAGCATCTTTGAAACTTAGGGAACATGTCTCTGCCTTTCCAATTAGCTCCATCTGAACTTGACTAATGAAAGATGGTAGTGGGGAATCCAGGAATGAAGTCACATATAAACACACTTGTGACTACTGTGACTACTTAAGGTCTGTCACTGGAAATTCTGAGAAGAGACTCAAAGTATTTTAAGTTTTTTTCTTTTTCCGCCATTTGTACTTTAACATGAAATGAATCCACAATTCATTTTAGGCCTCAAAGATAATCACGTTGTTCTCATAATCAAAATACCCAAGGTCAGATGGTTTGGCTTTGAGAAAGCCCAAACATTCAATGATTAAGGAAGAAGTCAAAAATRTAAAATAATAAAATAAAATAAAATAAGACAGAAGATGTAAATAAGTTTGATGAGTTGTTTGATGTTAGGTGCTGGGTTTATTCATTTATTTCAGTTCTAAAAGTACAATGTTGTCATCATCCTGGCTTCTTTAATGTATTAAGAGTACCCAGACTCTTCACTTAGACTCTTCATTAAGGTTTCTGAAGTGTCACTGGCCTTTCCAGAAACTCAACACCATATCAGAATCAACTTTTATTAAATGATTTTAATAATTTGATTTAAATATTTTTATCTAATCAATCCTYACCATACAATGGGCCCACTTCCATTTGGAAATAAAAATAACAAACACAAGTTTTAGAATCCTCTCACCTTCAAGACCCAAAGAGGAAGCAAGTATAAAAGACTGTCTTTTAAGAGAGCATCATACTGAGTGAAGTAACCCAGTCTCAAAAGAATACACATGGCATGCACTCACTGAGAAGTGGATATTAGCCTAGAATCTTGGAACACCATAGACACAATCCACCTATCAAATGCTGTCCGACAAGAAGGAAAAAGTGGACCCAGGTTCTGGAAAGGCCCAATGCAGCAATGCAGGGGTATACCAGAACAGGGAAGGGGGAAGGGGTGAATAGGGTAACAAGGTGAGGGAGAAAAACATACAGGACATCTGGGGGGCAGGGAAACCAGAAAAAGGGAAATGAAATGTAAATAAAGAATATATCCAAGAAAAAAAGAAAAAAAAAGAGATCCCAGAGAAATGACTTGCATAGCTTGTCAAATCTCACCATGGGCAGTTTCAGGCCCATAGTCACTGGTAAATCACTCACACATCAATATCATATTTTAAACCTAAGCAAGTATCATAAATTATTTTGTGTTCTGATAAAAATCAGATTTCCCAAATCTATTTAAATATCAGAGTCATTTTGGAGCACACTATATATTGCTATTCTCAATCAGAAAACACTCAGAATTATTACACTAGAGAGATTTTAGGAGCAAGTATTTTTAAAATGCTTCCATAAAATATGTATTGTTGAGAAGTTTTGTGTAAAATAATCTACACAATGTCCACTTTTTATTTTTGAATATACAAGTAATAAAAATTTAAATATATGTTTACTTACAATTCCCTCTGGGGACAAGGGAAAGTGATTAAACCAGTGTTGAGAATCCATTGATTCTAACTCTGATGGTTTTTGTTTTAAAAGAGTTAAAGGAAACGTGATAAAATATATTAAAAATTCCCAGATTTTGAATGTGTGTATTCTAAGAAACTAATTTTCCTAGTTTCTTTCTACATGTCTGAAATATTTTACCATTTTAAATACTACTCTCTTTAGGTATTTTTGATGAGCATCAAAGTTTGGGAAATATGTAAATAACTATTACACAACAAACTTAATGATTTAAGTTAGAACATTGAGGAGAATTAAAATGTGCACTTGGTAACTTTTGCCAGCAAAAGAGGCAAACTATAACATATGGCCAGACTTAAATTAAAGTATTTTAAATCTTAATGCATTAACTTCTTAACAAGAAAATTTATCTTTTATCATTTCCCCTAATCTCCCTCTTCAGAAGTTATTACAGATAGAGGTTATTGATCTAATGGGCTCAATTTATTATCCATCTTTTCACAGAAGCACTTTAGGGTAATATATAATTTTGAAAGAGTCATATAATAAATAATGAAAGTTGTAAAATTAAAGCACCCGATTCCCAGACTTGAGTAAGATACAGCTGTCCATCACCATTTATTTTCATGCTCCGTATTTTAAAGCAATACACCAAGTGTCATGATATTAGAAAATAAATGAAATGAAAACATAGTCCTTTACCTCAAAAAATTATGACCTAAAAACAGGTTATGATGGTTCAAGTCCATAGTCCCAGCACTTCAGAGTATGAGGCAGGAGGTTTATTATGTGTTTGAGGTAAACTTGTACACTCTCTGAAAAAGCAAAAGTGAAATCATCAGGCACAGGAAGCAACAGTGGTTTCTGTCTATCGACAAACTACAAAAGAGTACAAACTACAGATTCTGTAACTCTGAGGTTACAATGAAAAGTGAGATCCGCTTTCCACTGGAAGACTCAGGACAAAGGGAGAGGTAGTCACATAGTTAATCATGTGATCATTTCCAGTTGCTATGTCCCAGCATTTAGTTTCTTGTCTCCTTACTTGTATCTCACTTTATACACAGGTTTTGCTTTTATCTGTTTTGTTTCAGTTTTCCCTGGCTCTTGCTTCTCTGCTTTGCACATTATCTCAGCAGCTCCTCAGAATAAATTCAGTTCTGCTTCTTTTGCCTAAGATATATGAAGGACAATATCTTTCTGCTAGAAGGACTTAGATAACTAATGTAGAAAAATGCTCCCAAATGTGCTGACTGATTGGGGAAACAAAAGCAACCCATTGTCTCAAGCAGATGAGCGGTGCAGATATAGCTTAATCCAGGACTCACATGACAGGATCAGGTCCCATATGGCCTGTCATGTTGTTGGAACATTTTTAGTGTGGGCTGCATTCTCAGAATATCTTCCCCTCACTATTAATAAACTGCCAACAAGAGCTAAGTGGTTTCTTTGGAGGGTCACATCCGGATGAAATGGAGTTAAAGTCTTTCCCAGCACTTTCAAATAATATCCTTTCAGTTTCACTCAAAAGTCCAAGCCATGAATAACCTGACTTTAGTGAAATACTGTCCTCTGAGTTCACTGAGGCTGGTTCTCCTCACCATCCTTAGGACCAAAGGCCTTTCCTCCCATTGATGCCTGAAAAGCCCATCCTCTGTGGCTGGTCCTTAATTCTGTTTCCCATTGAATTGTTCCATCAAAGAAGACCAGATCTTACTACAAGCACTTGTTTCTTCGAAACCATAGCTATAGAACCAGGCAATGAATTCTGGATGGACAAGAAGGAAAGAAAGAGAGGAGAAACAGGAGGAGACAGGGAAGAAGGTGGATCAGGAAGAAGAACTAAATGGAAGGATGAAAAAGAGGCAAGACAGTTCTGGAAAGAACAATTATGTTAGGTGTTCAGTGAACAGCTCCTTAAACAGAACAAAGCAAGAAAAAAGAAAAAAAGAAGAGTAACAAAAAAGAAGGCCATCTTTTCCTAAGATGATCTTTTCCTATGTTGGGAATTGCTATTATTCAGATTCCTCAATGATGCTGATATTTAGGACATCATTGACAGGTCACTGAATACAAAGTTGATGACAAATTTACCATAAATATGTGGTACATGAACATTCAAACAAAAAGTGCTTTAATGTTTAAAAACAAATTAGTACACATAATTAGGGAAATTATATTTTTCAACGCATAATCATTCTGTTCTTAGTAATTTGTTTTCTTTCAAGTTTATATAAAAAGTTACTTTAAGTTATCAGTTTAACAACTAGTTTGCAGTATAACTAAAATTTTTAGAAATTGACGCTTTTGTATTGATACAGTTTGACAGTAGGAAATGACAAATAGTTTTCCTCTATTCTTTTGGGGAATATCAGTCTCATACTGAAAACTAAAGGTGTCCAAAGAAGTTATCATCATCATCATCATCATCATCATCATCATCATCATCATCATCATCATCATCATCATCTTCACCAACATTATTACTATCATCATCACCTACATCACCATCATCAACATTAAAACAAAACTGTTAAGTTAGTTTCTATAAATTGCTGTTCTTGGAAATTCTTCATCGTACTAGCTGTGCTCTTCTCAGATTGGTCTCATTTGTTCTGGCTTTCTCTCCATAAATATGTTTCTAAAAGCCTCCATTCACACTATTTCCAGAAACTCTTCTGGAAAGAACCATTTAACTGTATTTAATCCTTACATCCCAAATAACAGTATTCTTATCATATTTTCAAGCCAAATTTATTAGAGCTTAAAAATTCTAGTCCTAAGGCTACCCATTTAAGAAATAAAGCTTTATATTTGAGATCATGATTTCTCAGTTTTGCTGTAAGCTAATTAAAATGCTTGGTGATAACATTTAGATGTACCTTTATTTGTTAAAAAATTGACATATTTGTTTCAAATTTTTATTTTACATTGACTTATTGAATTCTTATTTCATCAGGTAAAATATTTCTCACTGTCAAAAAATTGAGAGCTCTAAAATAAAATCTATCAGAGAGTTTTATCAATCTCTATGTATTCACCAAAATTTCAGGTTGGATAGTTTTACAAGAAATATAAATGAAGACTCTGATGGACTTCAGGCTCGTTTAGACTATATCGGCTCACTTACAGAAAAGTAAGTACCTTACTTTTCTGTGTAGACACTTATTAAGTCTTTAGAAGAAAACATGAAGCTATGTTAATGCTTTTAAAGATTATATTTCCTGTGCATTATGTATAATTCTACCAAGAATTCTATGACATAATAAAGAGATAGACATCGGATATGTAAGCTTTAGACAATTTCAGTCGAATAATTACCTGTATCTGCAATTACCTTTATACTTTACTTTCCTTAGGGTTATTTGACTTTAGATATTACAGTCAAGAAAATTGAAAACAGGCCAACTTCACATGCAAGTACTGTAATTTATATCCAAACAACAGCCAAATGATTCTAGAAAGTGGCATATTAACAAATGTTTCCATGTACGCAAGCAGGGAAAAATAGCAGGGATTTTTTCAGCCACGAAATGCAACTGGCATCTGAGGCATGTCAAAATCAAAGCAACTGTTTCAGTAATCACAGCCAGTCACCATGGGAAGAGCAATTTAGATTCAGCTAAGTAATCTTAAGTGTCATATCAAGTTAATACTAATATGAACTTTATTAGCCTTGCAGATATATTAGTAGTACATGCATAAATTTTCCTTTAGTTTCAGAGATGAGTACAAGTGAAAACTAAAGAGTCTTTTCCTCAGTTCTAGTTTACAATGAAAGTAGTTGAGGAGCGGATATATTTTTATAACAATGAAAAATATATCTAAACACAGTTCAGTGCTGATTCTGTTTTATCAAACAACCAAACAATCAACTAATCAATCAATGAAACAAAGAAACAAACAAACTAGTAAAGCCAAGCTACCTGTGGGTCACTTAATGAATGATGACCTGTTGATTTTATTGCCTTGTTGGCTTGCTAATGTTTATTGTTCTGCTTAGCCTTTGACATTACTCAGCTTTACAATTATCTTACACTCTGAAACCCTTAGCAGTTAAAGCATGGGACTCTGTCTTCCTAGGTTCAAAATATTGTTTATGTCATTCACTAAGTATGACAGAGACTTTGTCATATGTTCATCAATTTACGTAGGTCAAGACATAACTGACAAGCCCCAAGGTTATGAAAGAAGTCACATTTGACATTTTCCACAGTGTTCATACCTCCCCCAGTCAACCTCCATTGCTCTAACTGTTCCACATTGGTCTTCAGAGAGATATTCCTCCAAATTGTATCTGATGACAATGTGGAAAAAAAACTTGGAAACTCTGAGGCTCTAGAAGAAGGGCTCAAGAGGAGGGTAATAGCAAGAAATAGGACTGACAGTACTTTCTCCTGTAGAACTCAAATGATACAGTATTTTGTTAAGACAGCACCATTTTCTCACTTTGACAGCTGTTAGAGCATGAGAACTTAGATCACCTTGGGCAAGTCAACATAAGTTGCAAAATTAGAGTGAATTTCTATCTCACTGTTATATGGCTAAGGTTCTGATGAGTTATTTTACACAAGCCACAAAAAACACTGCCTAAGGCTCAGCATGGTTAAGTGGCTTGGCCACTTCTCAGTAACTCCTTAAAGTTGACTACTTTGTTTTAGTCCACTTATTTGTAACACATTTGTGGGTCTGAAACACACCAAGTACTAAATAACCAATTACTGTATGCGCAAATTTTTGTTTTGCTTTGAAACTTTTTTCATTGGTTCAGTCTTTAACAGTTTCATAATAATATAAAATAAATTCTGGTCATACTCATCTCTGCTCCCCCTTTTAATCAACCCATTTCACCAACTCCACCTCATACCAAGTCTCCATCCCACAATCATGTCTGCAAACAGAGTCAAAAAATAAACAACAAAAATAACCCATTTAAAAATAGGGTTGTGGTGAAGATCTTTTCCCAATTTGTAGGTTGCCGATTTGTCCTTTTAACAGTGTCTTTTGCCTTACAGAAACTCTGTAGTTTTATAAGGTCCCATTTGTCTATTCTTGATCT
>BDUI01000033.1:1004013-1020202 GCA_002335545.1 Apodemus speciosus | reverse complement strand
GACCCAGGTTCTGGAAAGGCCCAATGCAGCAGTGCAGGGTAATACCAGAACAGGGAAGTGGGAAGGGGTGAATGGGGGAACCGGGGGGAGGGAAAAAGACATATGGGACATCTCGGGGGGCGGGAAATCCAGAAAAAGGGAAATGAAATGTAAATAAAGAATATATCCAATAAAAAAAATGTGAAAAAAAATAGGGTTTTGATCTGAGCAGAGAGTTCTAAATAAAGAAATGAAAATCATAGTATCCCCACATGAGGTTTATCTTCCCTATTAATTAGGGAAATGCAAATCAAAACAGCTTTGATATTTCATCCTACTCCAGTGTAGAGAGAACCTTATTGAGGTGCCATGCCACCTGGCAGGAACTTGGATATCGACCATATGTGAAGTTCCTCTCCCAGCCTCTGAGTGGGAAATCCTGTGTCAGCCATAATCCCCTCCACAGAAGGTGAAGTGCTCAGACCAAGGTGAAGCCTATGCTTCAAGGACCTGCAGTTTCCTGAAAAACACTAGCCACCTATGGAGCAACTGAACTGATTCTACTGAGAAGCTTCCAGCCTTTTTCCCCTGTATATATATGGAGTTCTTCATCAATCTTTGAGACCTTGAATAGCAGGTGATATCTTGGTCTCTGTCTCTTTTTTGCCACCTTCCCATACATCCCCAGCTTCCCTTCCAGGTAACCCGTTCCATGTAATTTCGGGCAGTTACACTCCAGTCAAAACAGCAAAGATCAACAAAATAAGAAACAAGAAATGCCAGAGAGGATGTGGAGGATCCCTCACTCACAATGGGTGGGACTGAAGTCTGACGAGACAGTATGCCCCAGCTATGCCATCCTGTAGCACATGTCCAAAAGACTCAGCAGCCTTCTCCAGATACTTGATCAGCCATGGTCATTGCTGCACTATTAACAACAGCTAAGGTATGGAGACAACCTAAAGTTCTGCAACCAATAAATAATAATGAAATGAGGTACATATATGAAAGGAAAGGCTACTCAGCTATAAAGAAATGAAATTTGAATTAAAGGGGCAGATTAGAAAAAATATTAAATTACACAAGGTAATTCAGAAATACAATGGTCCTGTATTTCTCTAGTCTGAGTTTTCTGGCTCCAAATCTTCAGGTATGAGAACATGGCCTGAAGTAACTGTTGAAATCAGAAAAGTAAAAAGAAAAAATTTCCAGGGTAGGAAGGAGTGGGGAGAACACAAAGTTGCACAAGAGTATATTAATGGTCTCAAGGGGGAAAATGGCAGAGGAGGAATTTATTCAGCAGAGACAGAGAAGCATATATATATAAGAGAGAGCTAGGATTGTTAAAAATAACATATGGTAATTTGAATATTAATGGGCCCCACAGGCCCACGTATTTTGAAAACCAAAGAATGGAACTCTCTGATAGAATTAGAAGGATTAGAAGGTGTGGCCTTGTTGGCCATGGGTTTTGAGGTTTCCAAATCTTCTACCGTGCTGTCTCTGTCTGCAACCCACGGATCAGGGTGTAGCTCTCTCCAATTGCTCCAGCATCAGGGATGCCATGACCTTATGACGATAATGGGCTAAGCTTCTTAAACATTTAAACCCTCAGTTCAGTGCTTTCTTTTATAAGAGTTGCCTTGGTGGTGGGACTGCTTCGCAGCAGTAGAACATTGACTAAGGCATACAGTAAGGATGTCTATAAAAGTCAGAAGAAATTATACTATAAACTACCTCAAATTACCTATAATTTATGTAAGCAAACATACACAGAGAGATTGACACATGAATGTATCTCACACACACACACACACACACACACACACACACACACCACACACACCAGTGGATGAAGGACAGTCAGTCAGGTAATCAAAGGGACAGACAGATAGATAATAGAGAGATAAAGAGATGGAGAGGTGGATTTATTTAAATGAAGTTTTCAACCTGGCTGATGATGTCCTAAGTGCCATGGACAATCAACAGAAATCTAATTGCACTGTTTCCTTGTTTTGTTTTGATTTTGACTTTGTGAATCTTTGGACTTACCCAGAGCTGCTGTGTGGAGATGGGTTTGGAGCTCTCCTCTCTCCCACAGGTACCTCATCAGGGCTGTAGCCCTGACTATCTTTTCCCAGCAGCCCCCAACTGCCATCAGCCAGTTCAGTTCAGTTTAAACTGTCTTGGTAAAATTATTTAAAACTCAATGTACTGTAGCAAACATGCAGGTTCAACTCCTTCTCTTTTTCATCCATCCTTTTTTATTAACGTCTTTACTCTGAAGCATTAAAAACATCTATGTGGTTTAAATTTCAGTAAGTGAAGATGCCAAGTTAAACAAAAACGTAAAAGAAGTTAATAACAAAATTTAAAATTTTTCTATTGCCTGCCTTCATATGGGAAGGCCCCTTGGGTCTTCTGTAGTCTTACTCACAAGTTACAGAGAATGAGATGTGTAAAATTTAAATTTCATAGACTTGTAAAATAATCAGTGAGTGTGGAGAAAAACAAGCTTGTGAGAGTCCATCTTCCCTTATTTTCATCTTCAGAGATCTATTGCATGCTTAACAGTCCTGTAGTTAAAGTAAATACATCATTATGTATGGATGCATCTTCCTGTCAGCTGCTGCTGCTGCTGCTGGTGATGATGATGATGTCATTTGCAAACTATTCTTTGGCTTATTTATGCATTAATACTTTGTCCAGGCACTGAAGGACAGAGTTAATCTATTAACCATTTCAGCAAAGAACTTTCTCAAGGTAAAATGTGAATTTTTGAAAAAATATATTCATTCATTTATGTGTGTGTCTCAGTCATCATATATGCCACCATTCTAGTTTCCATAGCAAGCTAACTAGTTGAATGATCTGAATTATAAAGTGAGCAGTATATTCAAATTAACTAAAAATTCAAGATGTTGCTCTGGTGCTCCGACAAGACTTGGAAATGCAGAATGTTCCAAACGTTAGAGTTGCCTGAGTAAGGAATGAATAGAAAATAGAAATACAAAGATACTGTGCTTTGAAAGTGAAGAATTTACAAATAAATAGTGAGTTCATTGAATGGCACACCAAAATCCTTTAAGAACATAGTTCTTAGAAGCATCTGATACAGAACAATTCACTTAATTTTATGTTTCTTTACAGCAGAGACAAATGGATAAAATGGATTTAAAAACTAATGTCTACCTGTTATCTTGGTAGTCACTGAAGTGTGTAGAAAGTGTAACTTCTTCTGTATTAAAATTTAAGCCTCTAATGTTAAGTAATTAACTAATAAATGAGAGAGATGTTGAACAGTTGTAAAGTCAGATTGTTTTATTTCCTCTGTAAATACCATCTCATTTTAAAAACATTCTTTCTGTCAAAAAAAAAAAAAAACTCAAGAAACTGTCATAGGCTTCTGCTCTTAGAAAAGTTTTGAGCTTGCTACAGCACTGACTGAAAAGACAGTGATTTCCATCCTTCCAGTTCCCACACAGGGTGGCCTCATTTAGTAATACCCCCAACTAGGAACCCACACTTAGCTAATAAATGTCTTTTCAAAATACAACATCCAGAGTCCAGGATTTAGAGTAAAGCCTGACAGTTGTTTCCTGCATTCTATGAGTCTGAATAAGTGCATGATATTCTTCTTGAACCATGCAGACTATGTTCACTGTGGTTAATTCCCCTCGTGCTATGCCTGTTTATCTCCTCTGTGCTCTCCACAGAGAGCAACACAATATTTTACCATCTCCAGAGTTTCACCTTTTCCATAATGTCTGAATTTTGGAATCACATGGTATGTGGCTATTCTGGGTGGGGTTCTTCAGATTAGTATTGTGCACATAATTCATCCATATTTTTATTCATTATAAGGTTTATTACACTGAGTAATACTCTGGTGTCTGGATGTTTCACAGTTTACGAAGTAGAAGACACTTGATTGCTTTTAAATTGTGGCAATTATAAATAAGGTTGCTACAAATATCACTCATTCATTCACTTTGGATGAGGTTCTTAACCAACTCCGTGTGTATACCAAAGCTCGTGATGGTTCGATTGTATAATAAACTGGACACATGTACTATTAGGAAGTACAGCCTAACTGAAGGATGAAGGTGATTGCACCTGTGCCTTTGAAGAGCACTCCAGGCTCTCTGCATTCTGATGTTTCCTTTACTATTGTAAACTCTCAGTCACATGACACTCTGTTTCACATCAGCCAAACTGTGAATCAAAATGAGTCTTTTCTTTATTCATTTGATTTCTCTCAGATGATGTGTGACAGTGATGCCAGGGAAAGAAAACGTATACGGTGACAGAACCATGGTCTTTTCAAGCAAGTATGTGACACACTAACAGTAAGCACTTTTGTGAACAGTACTCCCAGTAGGAAAATTCATCCTTTTAATGCATTCTTGCTGAAGCAGGTATAAACTCACTGATCTATGGACACTCCGGGTCCAATCACTTACCCACAGCAGTGGCATGTAGCCACCAGCCCTTCAGTATATGACCCCTGAGGAACACAATCTATCCAAACATTCATATCAAGGTATTAAAATGTATTCAGTGATGATAATTGTCATGATATGGATTCAAATTTAGTTGGATCACAGGAATCCTTTCTTCTACATATTCAAAGCACAGTAGCCAGCAGTGTGCATACCTCAGTTATTGCTCAAGTGCTTTAAACTTCAATAAAAATCAGAACATTCTAGCATCATCCCAGCTCAGATATATAAAAGGCCATGCAGGTCCTGGGAAAGGAAGTGAGGTTAGGAACCTATGCTTTTCCAGCTACGCTCTTTCATGGCCTTCTAGTGTTATGGATCTAGAGTAATGCTGAAGGAGGCACAGACGTCATTGTCAGGGGAGAGAATGCTATGACATGAAAAGTAAAGGCAATTTAACTTCATTTTTTCATAACTTCAATGAGGTACAAAGCTCACACCATCTCTGGATGATGTCCTGGGTCCTTCAGTCTTCCACGTTTGTAGATTCCACCTATCTATTTTTTTTTTTACTTAGGCACAGGTATTTCTACTCTTTTTTAAGAAATTAAAACCATAATATTTTTATTGGAAAAGAAGCAGAATTTTGAAAATAATATGATGGTTTTACAACACAAGAATATTTGTTTTAGGTATATACTGCTTTTAAATTTATTCATATTATATGTGCAATAAATTAAAACTCCATATCTAAATTGTACCATGTCTTTTTTTGAGGTATGAGCTCACAACATTACCATCCTCATTCTACCAATACTAACCTGCTGAGATAAAGGAATGAGAATAGCTTATTGATGGCATATTCTCAGCTAAGCTACAGAGAAATTTCCGGTTCTGTGGCTCATAATTGAAAACATCCCGTCTTCTCATTTGTGCCTCCTGAAAAGAACACAGTAGACCCTTGGGGCTCTCAGAGACTGAAACACCAACCAAATAACCTACACGGGCTGGACCTAGGTACTTCTGCACATAAGTAGCAGATGTGCAGCTTGGTCTTCATGTGGGTCCCTGTGGGAGTAAGGGCTGTCCCTAACTCTGCTGTCTATCTGAGATATGCTCTCCTAGCTGGGCTGCCTTGCCTGGCCTCAGTGGGAGAGGATGCACCTAGCTCTGCAAAGACTTGATGTGCCAGGGAAGGGGGATAGCCACAGGAAGGAAGGGACCTTCACCCTCTGTGAGAAAGGGAGGAGGGATGGTGGTAAGGATTATAGGAGGGAGTGACCAGAATGGGATAGTGAGATTTTCTTTTAACTTCTTTTCCAGATTTGAGATGAAGGAGAAGAAAGCAAAGAAGTCAACAATATTTTTAAAAAATAATATTTTCTTATAAATTTGGTGACCTTGTTTATAATCTGGTTTTGCTGCTCTTGAATTTCAGATCTAGACAAAAAGTCCAAGAATATAAACTATCCCCCTTTTAAACGATTGACTATGCATTTTTATCTTACATTTACTTTGACTCTGGATGGCAAATACTTAAAATATAAAGAAACTATGATTTTATTACAAGCTTGACTTTTTCAAATACTGGTTTATGGGGGAGGGAAGTAGTAGGGATTGAGCCTAGAGCTTCATTCATCCCAAGCAAGTCCTATTGGGAAGTAGCCCAAGTTGGACCCTCCAAAATTCACATTGAATCAAATACTATTTGACTATCTGTAGGATATTCTTTCGCTATCATTATTTCATGAATGAAGGCAAAGCTACATATTCTGTGCTAAGAAGGCTGAAATAAAATAAAAATGAATCATTTATGCTAGTGATGTGAACCTCCAAATTAGCAAACAAGCTGTCTAGATGAAGAACCAAACAAGAAAGATAACTTAATACTCTGAAATGCGCTCTGCTGGAAATAAAGATCATTGTGCCATAGAGGGCAGTGGACTGCAAATAATAAACAAGGTCTAAAAAGCATCACGGAGGAGGGGCAGAGATGAAAGGGTGAAATCAAAGGTAGGACTTGTAGTTCTAAAGCAAACAAGTTCTAAGACAAACAGGCAAGTTGTGTTCCAGACTGAATACAAAAGGAAGTACAAGGTCCTTATGCTGAGAGAACTTTAAAGACCAAGAAGCAGAGGTCAATGCAGCCAAACTACAGCCAGCGAGAGCAAAAAGAGTTCAGTAGGAACTCAGACCATAGAAACACTTGCCAATGCTCAACGGTATGATATAACACCCTTAATGCAATCTAGTTTGACAATACCACTCATGATATGCACATTAATATATACAAAATATTTTAATTTGAATGAGTTAATTAGTGTCCAGCTTGCTTTGTCATGGGCCATTTAAGATTGGTCTTGAAAGCACTAGATCTACTTTCTGAAATGTCATTTAAGTCATTACTGAGCAAAGAAACTCCAAAATATCTTCCAGGTGTCTATCTCCAATGCTGTTGTCTGAAGAAAGACAGCACACTGAGCTCAGAGTGAAGTTAGCTGCCAAAATCCTGCAATGATAAAAAAATAAATAAATAAGTTGTTCTTTGCTAAGAAAAGATTCTACTATGAAATTTTCAGATGGAAAAACTGGATAGCTCATGGTCAAAAGCAGCTTAAACCAGGCTTCCAAAACTTCTGTACAATTAATCAAACAAATAGTCATAAATAGTCATATATAAGCTTTTAAATAAAATTTCTCTGGGGGAAAGTGATTTTTAAAGACAATATCTCAAAATAAGATAGATCCCAGTGAGCATTGCATTTTACCATAAAATTGAATCCTAGCTTAAGTTTGCAAATATTTTGGCCCTGAGCCTAGAATAAGTTCCACACGAGCCCCAAGGTAGAGCTTCACACATCTCTTTAAATTTCTCTCTGACTAGAGAGATTACTCTTCTGGGCCAAATTTCTGGATGAGAGGAAGGTATCCTGCGCATCGTTGAATCTCCTATGTGACACAGGCAAAATCATTCACTTCCTGCTTTTGGCTTTCTCGACATCTTGTGAGGATCTATTGCTGAGCTTTTCCTAGCGCAATCTAGTTACTTGACCTTGTATCTGCACCCCTTCTCCCCTTACTTCCTCTTTCACTCTTTACCAGAAGGTTACTTACTCCAAGGAATCGTAGTGCTAACTCAGGCGTCTTACATTTGAACGTCAGTGTCATGGTTACATTTATTATCAACGTGGGTAGGCCATGTTGCCAAAAGTCCACCATGGGGATAACTTTTACACTTCATTAGCATTTAATTCCATGGACTTTGAGCTTCTATGTGAACTAGATTGCCTTTTATAATGACAGTGAGTTTCATCCAAGCAGTTGTGAGGTTCTGCAAGAAAAAGAGCATTGTCTCCAGCTAACAATGTACTTGGGCTTTCAATATCTTTTCCCTGGGTCAGGACTCTACTTCTCCTGCCAGCCTGCTTACATCTGATAATTAATGTTAATTTTTTTAAACTTTCTGTCTGTCTGTCTATAGATCCCTCTCCTCACTCTCTAAACATATGTGTGTTATCAATGTTGTATTTTCTTCCTTGTTCTTATGTTATATATAATTTGAACTAATATGTTCAGTAACTTTTTGAAAAACTGACTAAATAAAAAGTGAGTAAGTGAGTCATTAGACATCAGTTTAATAACATATTGAGTATGTGAATTGAGAAATGGTTAACAAACAGGATAATCTCTACAAGTTTAGATTTCCCAAAACCCAGAACATGAACAAAACTCATATATTTTTGTCCTTAAAGCTGAACCAAATGGAAATACAATTTAAAAAATGAGATACAGGTCTAAACAGAACTCTCAACAGAAAAATTCGAATGGCTGAGAAACACTTAAAGAAATATTCAACATCCTTAGCCATCAGGGAAATGCAAATAAAAATTACCTTGAGATTCTGTATATCTGTCATAACGGCTAAGATCAGTAACAAGTGACAGCTCATGCCATCAAGGAAGTTTAGCAAGAAGAAGGTATCTCCATTGCTGGTGGAAGTTCAAGGTAGCATAGCTACTATGTAAATCAATCTGGTAATTCCTCATAAAACTGGGAATTGATCTACCTCAAGACCCTGCTATACTACTTGAGCATATAACCAACTGTTATCCATCATACCACAAGGACACTTGTTTAACCATATACATTGCAGTTTTATTCATAATAGTGAGGAACTAGAAAAACCTTGGTTTCTCCCAACCAAAGAATTAGTAAAGAAAATATGGTAAATATGGTACAGTTAAATAGTGGAATATGACTCAGCTGTTCAAAATGATGACATCATGAAATGTGCAGGCAACTCAATAGAGCTAGAAAATATCATCCTGAGTGAGCTAACCCAGACCCAGAAACACAAGAATGGTATTTACTTATTTATAAATGGATATTAGCTGTAAAGTAAAGGACAACTATGGTATAATCCTCAGATTGAGAAAGGCTAACTAACCAGAACATTTCAAGGTGGGGACACAGGGATCTCCCTGGTAACAGGAAATAGAATAGATTTTGTGGGTAGATTGTGGAAAGATGAAAATGGGAAAGGAGGGATTCGACTAGGTATAGGAGAGACCAATAGAGAGAGTATTGGGAGAAAGACAACTGGAATTTGGGGGTTATAGGAAGAAGGGCTGGGTGGAGTGGAGGGAGAGTAAACTTTGCTCAGGGTGTATAAAATTTTTTTCTAAGCAGGCTGTAATAGAAGTTATCTGTAAGAAAAAAAAAACTGCAGAAGATGAATATGTGTAAAGGAAATTGTCACCTGACTAAAGATGAGAAAAGCTAGCACAAGTGAGATGAGAGAGATGAAAACAAAGGGTCTTCTGTTTGACCTGTTACTAGCTCAGATTATGAAATGTCAGAAGAGCAAGAAGTTTTCCAAGTGACATAGTTTTATTAATAATTTTGATATTACAAATAAGATCTAAGCAAGGGAAACCAATAAGAATGTCAAGGACGTATTTTTCAACTCTATGAAGTTACAGAAGGGTCCTGCTAGGCTCCGGAAACATTGCTTCCCCCGTGCTTTATGCAGATTATGAGAAATTTTCCAGAAGTGCTGAATTTCTAATGCCTTTATCTTGACTATTGTAAACAATGTGGTGCAAGCTTCTAAAAGCATCCTATAAATATGGGTCTCTCAGAAATGGTTTTCATTTAGTTGTTGGGCCAAGACTCCTTGAATTTACAATGATTCTTCAAAGGAAAGAGACAGGGCTGTACACATATTCCTAAGTGGGCTTCAAAGAGATTCCTCTGCAAAATGAAAGGTATATAAACACTGGCCACTCAGCGGCTGGTATACACAAAAGACTCATTTGAGACTTTGAAAACAGAGTCAGCCTTTACATTGATGACTGGGCTATGAGTACAGCAGAATATTACTGGGAATCATTTCAATGATTTTTTTTCCTCCCAATAGTCATGTTTGGTTTTATCCTGGTCTCTGGGATATCTGGCCTCTGGTTTCTGGTCCTCCAGCCAGAGTGATAGTTGGTCTCCCTTTATGGCAAGTGTCTCATTGCTTGGCCACTCTCAGAATTTCTGCACCACCTTTACCCTGGCACATCTTACAGGCAGGACTAATGAAACAGATGCAGTGACCCCCAGCCAAATATTAGGTAGAGCTCAAGGAACCCTGCATAAGAGGGGTAGGAAAGATTGCAGGAGCCAGAGGGGTCAAGGACACCCTAAAAATCCAATAGAATCAACTAATCTGAGTTCATAGCTGATCACAGAGGCTGAACCAACAGTCAGGAACCCTGCATGGGACTGGCCTAGGCCCTCTGCACATATGTTACAGTTGTGTAGCTTGGTGTGTTTGTAGGACTCCTAACAGTGGGAGCAGAGGCTGCCTCTGATTCTCTTGCCCACTATTGAAACCGCTTTTCTCCTACTGGGTTGCCCTGTTTAGCCTGTCTAGGAGGGAACGTGCCTAGTCCTTTTGCAACCTGATATGCTATGTATGATTGGTTGATACCCTTGGGAGAACAGATCTTTGTTGGAAGGAAATGGAGCAGTGGATTGGGCGGTCAGGAGGGACAGGAAACTGTTGTCAGGATGTAATATATGAAAGAACAGATAAATAAAGAAAAACAAGAAAAATAGGCATTTGCTATCCAAATTTGTTGATTAGACCAACATAGGAAAGGATTGTGCAGGTAATGGAGTCAATTACTATTTTAAGCAATAAGAAAGACTCTGATATAAATTTTTTAGAATGCTCTTTAGAATATTTGATGCTTCCAATTTTAGGGAAATGATACCAATACATTCTGAGAATTGGAATACATAATGTAAGATTTTATTTTCAGATGGTTATTTTCACATAAAGCTATGCACATCTCATCTCAAAAAAAAAGTTATTCGGGTCCATTATGTAAAACTTCATTTTAATATGAAGTTTTCCATCCATCAAGTGTCTATTATTCTGTTAATATAGTGTGTGTTGTTATATTTATCTCACTAATAGGATAGTAATAAAGTATATAAAAGTAAAATTGTTCACAAAATACTCATTGGAATTTTGAAAAAAAAAAACAATATATACTTTAGTAAATATTGAGGATCCAGTATCAAAATTAGAATTTAAAGTAAGTGTCATTAAGATTTCTTTCACAAAGCAAACGAGTTTCTTTACTATGCCACAGATACAGCAGTTTCTTACAGATCAAACTGTCATTTACAAAGTAAGGATACATAACAGAGCCTAGGAAAATGACTCAGATGTTAAAATGCTTGCCATGACAGCATAACTAAGTGGGATCCTAAAACCTATGTAAAGAAAAAAATGTGGCAGATATTTGTAATCCTGGTGCTATGGACATAGAGACAAGAGCACCCCTAGGGTTCACTGGCCATCACTACAGCCTACTGGGAAGTTCTAAGCCAGTACGGACTCCATCTCAAAAAGCATTAAGAATAGCTAATCAATTGGTGTGTTCTTCTCTAGAGATGTCTATTTTCCCCACGCTCAGTATTTCTTGGTTTCCTCTGACTCTTTGCAGAGAGTTGAGGTTTTCTTGACTTCTCTTAACCTCCACACCCACAATAGCATCTCTACTGTTCTTGTCCTTGGTCAGCTCATGCTTGAGCTGTCATGCTGTAGAGACTTCATGGGTATAGTATCTAACACTCTTCAGAGACACAGTTTCATACCACGTGCTCCTGAAATCACACACCCATGTAACATTATACAGACGGAGCAGTTGTATTCATGTATTCAGGTATGTATACATGAGCACAAGCATATGAAAGGTAACAAGGAAGGGTATAATGGAGTGACTCGGAGGAGGAAAGAGAAGAGATAGATGATGTAGTTATATTCTACTCTCAAAAAAATTAGTAACAAAGTAATGTGAATGCCACAAAAAAACCCACACTGCATCTGTATACACTGCACATGCACAGAAAATAATTGCATATTGCCCATCTTCAATATTTTATTTTATAATCTTCATTTTGTTCCTGTAACAGACTTCAATTGTATGATTAAGTAATATGCCGTGGTCTTCATTAATTTTATGAAATAGGATAATGGTGACATAAATTAAATATAAGGATTTCCCCCTTCAAACAGACTCTTGATGTCTCATGGCATTTCCCTAGCTTGATATGTTAACTTTAAATATGGGATAGTTGCTGCATTTCCAATTAGTGAAATATAAGAGATTTTAAATATTTTGACCAAATTGTCATGATTTACACATAATCTATCTAGAAAAATGCTGCCTTTCTAAAGAGTGGTAATATAACAAATTACATTCTAACATTTGATTGGTGCTTTGAAATTTAACTTATTGATGATTGTTATTCTAATTAGTGAGTGCAATAAAATTTGGGAAGTATTTCATGTGGCAAAAGAGAAAATGCAATAATACCAACAAAAGTAAGGAATGATAAAGATTTTATATTTACTTATCTTTCTACTGATCAAAGTTATACACAGTAAACAATATCTAAAATAAAATTTAATGCTTATGATCACTCCAAATACATGCATATAGCATAAAGCATAGAGATCAGAAATTTCTTAAATAAAGACAAGTTTTGATGTTATTAGTTGTGCTGGACCACAATAAAAATGTTCGTAATATTTTTAATGAAAACTACATGGACACATTAGAGTCCAGCTACTCCTTGATAATTGTAGGAAAGCCCTTTAGCACTGATATTGTTCTTAAAATATTTGGATCCTCCATTATCATAGAACATATGACATTAGTTCTCTCAATGTGATTTTAGTTTAAAAAAATAGYTGTGCGTCTTTATTTATAAAAGATTTGGGGCACACGGGTAGTCTGAATATATTAAGAGGTCTTTAAAGTTGGGATCTGATTGCTTGCCTTTGGGCATAGAAAGTAATGTTAAAGATTCAAATAATAAATAACCTAAGCCTCATCAGTTACAGAATTAACAGAAAAAAAAAGTCTCCATAATGGAAAAACATTTAGCCTTCATCAATTTATAGACTATCTACTATCAATGAGACAGATGTTCATGGGCATGTAATATCAAGAAAGATACATAAGCTTTTTGCCTTCATCATCTTCCACCTTGTTGGCAGAGATATAGCAAACAACTCCCCATGCAGTAGTAGAGGAGGGATGTAACAAATAAATATCTGTAGTTTATAATTTAACATGAAAACATGACAAGTGCTAAAAGATAAATAAAACTGAAAAAAAAGAACATCTCTACATGGGATTGTCCTATATACACCTTTGTGGATTTAGCATTTGAATTATAAGCACTCGGTTCACAGAATAGATTCATGAGTCTACCATAAAACATACAAAGAGGGAGTAGGAGAACATAAGGTTAAATAAGTTCATCACATGGGCAAATATTAGAAAAAAGTTTTTTTCTACATGCGGTCGGAAAAAAATGAAGTGTTCCTAACAGTGTGTTTGCAATTCTCCTTTACAGGTGCACACATGTACGGTGAGGGGAGGCTGGATGGGGAAGAGGAATATAAATAGCCTGATAACTGTGCCAATGATCAAAGCATTGAACTCTGGAGACTTTGCTTCAGGAAATGAGAAGTGGTAACATTTGAACTAGATTTTTAAAGGACAGACAACAAATTCTACCTTTTATTGAGATTCAAGTTTAAAAGCGAAAAAAGATTTTTTGTAAGTATCATAGGTTATAAGAGAAAGAAATAAAAAAAATACTTCTTGTTTTTTTATCTTAACAACAACAAAAAGCTGTCATTTATCTTTATAGTAAAGATGAGGAAGAGAAGGTCATTTGGTGGTTGGTTGACTGGCAATTACAAGAGTTTTTAACTCAATTAAAACTTTTAATACAATTTGTGTATAATATTAAGTGAGATCACACAATCTCTAAATGAAAAAAACCTACATATTCTTCCTCCTTTGCAGAATATAGGCATTAATATGTGTATATGTACAAGCAAATATACATGTGGGTACAGTTAAACATGTAGAAAACAGAGCAAGAAAGGTCAAAATTTCAAGATAAGGACTGTATATTGGTAAGGGACATGAGTTATGAAAGAGAAAATAAAATTAATTGCTTTTCCACTTCTAATTCTATCTTTTTGTTTGTTTGTTTTCTGTGGTGGGAAATGCTTAAAATATATTTGATATTTAAAATGTAAAATTCAGCATAAATCTTCCCTGGTTCAGTTCCAAAATATGTACTGATTTACATAGTATTTCATTTACATAGTACAATATTTCAGGTTTAGCACTGATTCATTTTGGTGTGGATTTGTACGTATTTGCAAGTTTATTAAATAATAAAGTCTGTAATATTAAAACAAAACTGTACTTCCTGCTCAAGCTTAAATAAGATACATCAAGGCATAGGGATCTTCATGGAAGAGGGAAGAGAAAGATTGTAAGAGCCAGAATTGGTGGATAACTTCAAGGAAATATTTTCAGGGTGCAGGGCGGGGGGAATGGGCCACAACAGGGCAGCCACACATATGAACCCACAACTGACAACTGTGAGAAAGGAAATAAGACCTGTGCAAGCACATGAGAGACAAAATTCCGGAAGAGATGTAGGAGGTGGTCATGACATGTCACCCCTTATTGGGAGTCTTTGAAAACTGAGAGTTTGGGGAAGAGGGAGAGCCAGTTTCATTAAGATTATGACCCCTAGTCAGTTAAACATTTTCAAGGATAATCTCATACTCAAAGAATAGTAGGGCATTGCTTCAAGTTTCTCTCCCTTTAGTTTGATGTTCGCTACTCGTTTGCTGTATATTGCTTTTACTCTGTTTAGGTATGGGCCGCCCTGAATTCCTAGTATTTCCAAGATTTTATCATGAAGGGGTGTTGGATTTTGTCAAATGACTTCTCAGCATCTCATCTGTTTTTTGTTTTTCTTTGAGTTTGTTTATGTAGTGGATTACATTGACAGATTTCCTCATGTTGAACCATCCCGGCATCCCTGGGATGAAGCCTACTTGATCATGATGGATGATCGTTTTGGTGTGTTCTTGGGTTTGGTTTGTGAGAATTTTATTGAAGTTTTGTTTTCTCTTGCTCCCTCCAGACCTCACTCCTGTTCCCTCCAGACCTCACTCCTGCATCCTCTACACCTCACTTGCTCCTTCACCTTCTATGCCTCACTTCTGTACCCTCTACACTTCACACCTTCTACACCTTGCTCCTGAAAGCTCTTAATGTCACTCCTCCTCCCTCCAGTCTTCAATCCTGCTCCCTCTATACCTCACATTATTTGCTACTCTTTTTTTCCTTTTTTAAAAATTTTCTATATTCTTTGTTTACATTCCAAATAATTTCCCCTTTCCCTGGTTCCTCCCCTCCCCATAAGTCCAACAAGCCCTCTTCCCTTTGCCCATTCCCCAATCAAACCCCTCCTACTTCTCTTTCCTGGTAATCCCCTACAAGCCTGCATCAAAACTTTCGAGGACCAGGGACCTTTCCTTCCTTCTTCTTGGGAAGCAGTTGATATGTGAGTTGTACCTTGGGTATTCAGAGCTTCTGGGCTAATATCCACTTATCAGTGACTGCATTCCATGTGTGTTCTTTTGGGCTAGGGATACCTCAATTAGGATGATATTTTCCAGTTCCAACCATTTGCCTAAGAATTTTATGTATTCATTTTTCTAAATTGCTGAGTAGCCTTCCATTGTGTAAATATACCACATTTTCTGTATTGATTCCTCCACTGAAGGACATCTGGGTTCTTCCCAGCTTCTGGCTATTATAAATAAGGCTGCTATGAACATAGTGGAGCATGTGTCCTTATTGCATGCTGGGGAATCTGGGTATATGCCCAGTAGTAGTATAACAGGGTCCACCAGAAGTGTCATGCCCAGTTTTCTGAGGAACTGCCAGACTGATTTCCAGACTGGTTGCACCAAATTGCATTCCCATGAGCAGTGGAGGAGTGTTCCTCTTTCTCCATATCCTTGCCAACACCTGCTGTCTCCTGAGTTTTTAATCTTAGCCATTCTTACTGGTGTGAGGTGCAATCTCAGGGTTGTTTTGATTTGCATTTCCCTAATGATTAATGATGCTGAACATTTCTTAAGGTGCTTTTCAGCCATTCTTCAGGTGAAAATTCTTTAACTCTGTACCCCATTTTTAATAAGGTTATTTGGCTCTCCGGAGTCTAACTTCTTGAGTTCTTTGTATACATTGGATATTAGCCCTCTGTTGGATGTAGGGTTGGTGAAGATTTTCCCAATTTGGTGGTTGCCATTTTCTCCTTTTGACAGTGTCCTTTGCCTTACAGAAACTTTGTAATTTTATGAGGTCCCATTTGTC
>BDUI01000033.1:987902-1003263 GCA_002335545.1 Apodemus speciosus | reverse complement strand
CCAAGATACTTTATATTGTTTGTGGCTATTGTGAAGGGTGTTGTTTCCTTAATTTCTTTCTCATCCTGTTTATCCTTTGAGTATAGGAAGGCTACTAATCTGCTTGAGTTAATTTTATAACCACCCTCTTTGTTGAAGTTATTTATCAGCTGTAGGAGTTCTCTGGTGGAGTTTTTTGGGTCACTTAAGTATACTGTCATATCATCTGCAAATAGTGATAGTTTGACTCTTCCTTTCCAACTTGTATCCCTCTGACCTCCTTATGTTGTCCAATTGCTAATTGAAGCTAGAACTTCAAGTACTATATTGAAACAATATAAAGAGAGGGGGCAGCCTTGTCTAGTCCCTGATTTTAGTGGGATTGCTTCCAGTTTCTCTCCATTTAGTTTTATGTTGGCTACTGGTTTGTTTGCTGTATATTGCTTTTACTATGTTTAGGTATGGGCCTTGAATTCCTGCTCTTTCCAAGACTTTTAGCATTAAAGGATGCTGAATTTTGTCAAATGCCTTTTCAGCATCTAACAAAATGACCATGTGGTTTTTTTTCCTTTGAGTTTGTTTATGTAGTAAATTGCATTGATGGATTTCTGTATATTGAAACATCCCTGCATCCCTGGAATGAAGCCTACTTGATTATGGTGAATAATCATTTTGATGTGTTCTTGGATTCAGTTGGCAAGAATTTTATTGAGTATTTTTAAAACAATATCCATAAGTGAAATTGGTCTGAATTTCTCTTTCTTTGCTGGGTCTTTGTATGGTTTAGGTATGAGTGTAATTGTGGGCTTCATAGAATGAATTGGATAGTGTTCCTTCTGTTCCTATTTTATGGAACAGTTTGAAGAGTATTCAAAGGGGAAACTGGCTATCTCAAAAAAAATGTCTTAAGTGCTTCCCATGAGTATTTTAGCCAGGCAGTGGTGGCACACGCCTTTAATCCCAGCACTTGGATGGCAGAGACATGCTGATTTCTGAGTTTGAAGCCAGCCTGGTCTACAGAGTAAGTTCCAGAACGGCCAGGGCTACACAGAGAAACCCTGTCTTGAAAAACAAAAAAGGGGGGGGGGACTGGGAAAGGGGATAACATTGAAAATGTAAATAAATAAAATATCCAATTTAAAAAGAATAGAATTCCAGGGGTTTAAAAATAGGTAAGCAAGAAACTGGATGGGTATGGGAGTAAGAGCAGGAAGAGTAGATCTGGCTGGGATTGAGAGGGACGTAAAAATAAAATGCATTGAAAGAAATTTTCAAGAAGTAATAAAATATTATTAGAAAACAACTTTTCAGAGTTTATTACACACTACCTCATTACATACTATCAATTTATCTACTGATTTTTCTGAGCATTTTTTTATTACTTGAAACAACACTAAACATCCTAACATTTATTTGTTTAGAGTCTGAAGGTGATGCTTTCAAGAATCAGTTCAGAATTGGTTATTTCACACTTTGGATGCCCTAGATAATGAAAGTTCTACAGGAGTGGTAAAACTGTGTTATTCAGTGAAATGTGTGGTACCTATACCATTACCTAGAATGAGATAGGTAACTTAATTAAGTGTTTCTGAGTGACGGTTGATTGCTTACTAACACTAAGATTTCAGAGACTGTGATATATCTCGTCTTGCCAGAGCTAAGAAAAACTACATGCCAGCACTCAGCTTACTAAAGTTATCATTAGTTCTTTTTCTGATCATCCAAACTCTGGGCTTTTTACATTAAGAAAATACACTGGATAGGTCTCCTTCATCCATCCCTTTTAGCTGCTGCCAATGCTGTTCATTGTACAAATCCACAGCTCTTCTAGGACCTAGGATATAATGGACATGGCAGATTGATCATCCTTCCAGCCTTCTCTAGCTAGAGTTTATGTTTTCCTTAATAAATGACTGTACACAATTCTAACCGACATCAATGACTAAAATAGTATAAACCCCCTTTTAAAGATATTCATTAGCCCTTTTAATATAACAAGACATCATAAAAAATAGCTAGATGTTATAATAAATCAGAAAAATAGGCAGTTTGAGAAAAGGAATAGATATTTCATTCAATGCAGAAAAACAAGAGACACTATAGAAAAGGAGAAAGAAAAGTGACATTTTGATATATATGATATCAGTGAATTAACATCACATCTCCTAGCATGTTCTATAATAATATCCCAGGTAGCACTTACACAATTAATTAAGACTGAGGTTTGTGTTTTAAATGAAACTGTCAGGAATTATGTCAGAACTTTATAAATAGAAAATGAATGATAATAGAGAGGCAGATAGATATGGACAGGTAAGATAGATGATAGACAGACAGATATACATACATACATACATGATAGATAATGGATAAGTAGATGATAGATCAATGATAGACTAGATACAATCATGCATACATAGATAATAGAGAGATACATACATGCATGCATACATACATACATAAATGGACGGTTAGTTATATAGGTTATATACATGCCCAAATATACATATTCATAACATCCAAAAATTTAAATGACAGTTAAACATGCTGCAAAGAATACAATAGCTTCCTAACCCCTTAGGATATACAGCCTATAATTGCTAATTGTAAAAACTAATACTAAAGTAACATATTAATATTATCTTACACCCCACCTTCTGTAACCTAAGAGTAGATTAAATTATAAGTTAATAAAAATATATTTAATTGCTTATATAAAACATCAAATATATTATTAAATTTATTTTAGTAGAGAGTGCTTTGTAGTTGTTTTGTTGTTGTCGTCGTCATTGTGTTTTGGTTTGTTTTTTGATCGATTAATTTATTTTTAGACAGGGGTTCTCAGTATGTAGCCATTGACTTACCTGGACCTCACTGTGAAGATCAGGCTGGACTAGAACTAATAAAGCTATGCCTATCTATGACACCCACAAGCAGGAGTTAAAGATGTCTGCCACCATACCTGGCTATTTTTACTACAGGGACATTACTGTAGCTGTATTTTAACTTACATGGTACTTACGATTCTTTCATGTGATTATTAACAAAATACACTCTTTGGAAACATTAGATAAATAAATGTTATTCAGAAGTTCTCACATTTTATGAGAAGCAGTACATCATTAATAAAAAGAATATTAAATGACTTAGGGCATCTCAGAAATTAAACATGTTCCAGATACCAAATTAAAACATGCGAAGTTGCTATACCAAGATAGTTAAGTCACAAGTTTAAAATAAATTACTGAAGCCCTGTTTTATGATTTCTAATAAGAACTGGAAGTAGAGAAACAGCAGTCTGATTTTTAGCAATTAAGAGCTAGGTCAGTCAGACAACCATTCTTAATTTAAAATTCCTAGTAAAAACCTCTGAACATTCCAATTTAAACAATAAATCTGGCTTTACAATCAATTATTATATTCCTATTTTTATTGTGAATTTTTATATTATAACATGCTTATCTATAATGCCACAATAAAGTCTAAACTGATTCCCACAGTCTCTCTGCTTGTTTCTGTACATTATTTAATTTTTTTGTATTTACTGGACATGGTGATGTTACTTTCCAAGTCCTCAAAATATAACCTCTTGCTTCATTTAACTATTTACATACAAGGTTTCTGAACATCATTGGAGAGTTCAATTTACAACCAGAAAACTTTTTATTTGTTCCCCCAAATCAAGTGGACACTCAACAAGTCTGAAAGTGCAGCAAGCTGGAGTTCATATTATTCTCCTATTCTCTACAGCAATGGTTTCAAGGCTTCTTATATCTCCTTTATCCTCTAACAAGCTCTCTTCTGTTTTTCCTCTAACTATATGATCTTCTTAATACTTCACTAAAAATATACTTGTCACCAGATGCAAACAGATCTACACCATCTTCCTGTATCTGTACATTTTCTCTATTGACTTTGTCCTATTGTAACTCAATATGTAAAAAWTCCCCACAGCTCAGCCCTAATCTCAATCTCTAACAGGGAACGGTGCCTTTGATTTCTCTCCATTATATTTGTAAGATGTCTCTTTTCTGTATCCCCTTTTTATCTTCATTTAGCGATCCTTGAATCCTTTTCCCAGTTTAAAAATAATGTCCTTTAATCACATTCCCTCACATAGCTTCAACATTTCTCTTCTCTCCTCTACTCTATTAAAAATTCAGGTCAGTGGTTTAGTTGGAAGTATGTGGATTGCAGGAGACACTAGACTGTTTATATCGGTTTACCCTGTGTAGCAGGATTGTAAGACACTGCTGATTAATCATACAAGAAATCATGAGAGAAACAATATCAACATACCACATAACAAATGCCAGATAAGAATTCTATCCCATCAAACAAACTGGAGAATTCTCTTGTTTCTATGGGACCTTCTATGGGAGGTCACATTCCTTTCTGCTAATAAGAAAGGTCACTTCTGGGTCTGGAGAGATGGCTCAGTGATTTAAAGCACTGACTGCTCTTCCAAAGGTCCTGAGTTCAAATCCCAGCAACTACAACCATCCACATTGAGATCAGACGCCCTCTTTTGATGCCCTCTTCTGGTGTGTCTGAATACAGCTACAGTGAACTTACATATAATAAATAAATAAATCTTAAAAATAAAAAAGAAAAGAAAGATAAAAAGAAAGATCATATCTGGAGAATAACTCTGTTCTTGCCCTGTGTCAGTTCTTAGGTTGTTGGCAAATGGAAGACACAGGCTGGGCTAGATTTGCTCAGGTAAACAGATTACCTAAAAAAGAATAGAGTCAGTGTGTAATTGCTGAAACTTTAAATTGTGGAGAGGCAACCTCTAAGCAAAACCTCACTGAATTAGCATCATAGGCTCTGACCCAGCTTCTCACTGATCTCCCTTCTTCATGGACTGTGGAGAGAGAGAGAGAATAAGGAGGAGTTGAATATTGGACGAGAGAACTGACGTCAGCTGACCAAATGAACTTCTCTGTACTATTCCTCAATTCTTATTTCCATGTGGAAGGGATTAGGGTAGGAACTGGACTTTTCTTACTATTAGAAATTTAGCAGTTTGTTACTTGGGATTTTTGTGATTCTTTATCTAATGTTCATCTTCCGGGCCATATATTATTTGGCTCTCCACAATCCAAGACTAATATTTATAGTAGATTGCCACTAGTTAATTCTGTTAACCTTTTCCTTTTAAGAGAGTAACCTCCCCAACAATTTCTTCTCAAACACTTGTGACAACTTTACCAAAATTAAAAATGTTCTTCAGCTGAATGTAGAGTCATCTCTCTGGAAACATAGTAGAATCCCAGTTCCATACACATCACCTAAGTGTTACTGTAATAGATTCAGTTCTTATTGAAGCTGATCATGTTCTAGGATTCCTCCTAGCCACAGTATAACACCACATACTTTTATATCCATTTTCACTACTGTGAAGACTGGAATTTGCATCAACAAAACTGCTTAATACAATGTTATTGCAGACAGAGTGGCAATGCTACAAGATAGGGCTTACGCAGTCTCTTTTTTCACTACCCCCCTTTCCACACATATGTCAAGTTCATAAAGTAAAGAAATAACGGATTATATTCTCCTTTCAATTTTCTTTTGTTGCATGTGCTCTAATCACAAGCCACGCTTAGTGTTCAGGGATTAGGCCTAAGGAATACTTATTTATTACCTTGTTATTAGGATGTGTAACATTTACCTTCACATATCTTTACATGCCAACTTCTATGTATACCTGTCTCACGTGTATCTATGAGTCTAAATTTATTCAAGAAAAGAACCCCATCAACTAGTTTTATTGGCTTAATCATGCCTGATTAAGGTCACTCCCAACCATATTTTAACATTTTTGAATCCTGTAAGAGGTCTCCATTTACAATTACAGGTTGTTTCCTGGGGTATAAGAGAACAGCCTTGATTGGGTATAAAATAAATAAGGCCATAATGCTTTCCAAATTTCTAACACTGATTGATTACAAATGTTTGGTTTCTTCCCATCAAGAAAAGTGAACAAATCTATCATTGTATCATTTTCTTTCTCATCTTCATATTCATGAATAGAAATACAGGCAAGGTGGTGAAATGTAAGTGCAAGCATATATTTATGGACAGGAAATGTTTAGTTTATTCTCTGTCAAAATTATTGAACTTTAAGAGATGTGTCTTTGCAAAAATTTTAGAAAATGTAGATTATATGAGCAGGTAATGTTTTGTTATTAATATTTTTCTAATTTATTCTAGATCCATGGTAATATTGTTTAAAAGAAAACAATTAATAAGTTATTTTCAGTTGCCACTAAAACAGTGCTTAAAAAAGTGTGCCAAAGATGTTTTTAATGAGCATATATATAATTTGCAACAGGCAATGGTAGTTTAAGACATTATATCAAATCAAAGGAAGATGCTTAAAACATTTATAATGATGTAACTGTAGGGAAGATTTTAATTATTGTATCATTTTTATAGTGTTAAGAATCTTTTTCACCTAGCAATAACTAAGTTTTGAAATAATGCATAGGGTATATTATGAGTTATATATTAATAACCTGCTGTTGTATTTTTATTTTTCCCAAGACTTAATAAACGTTTATATTATGTGTGACTTTAAGATCATACCATGCCATTGTACCTCCATTTCAAGTCCCCACTAGGCTAATTATGTACGACGGATCCAGTGTTTGGGTCCTCACATTCTCTCACTTATCTCTGTCAAGGCTGTGGAGTGGGCTACAACATGCCTGCCATTTTGTTGCCAAGCCTTTTTAGCTATCAGTGCACGGATTTGGATTTGTTCTTTATTTTTCTTCTTTTATAGTTACATTCTCTCGATTTATTTAATAGTTAAACTTACAACTTACAATTTAGTGTGACTGAAAGCTGAAAAGTTGTGTTTGTGTAGCCAGAGAAATCACCAAGGAATGGATGTAACGCCAACTAAGCTTGTAAGATGGAATAAGATTTGCTCTGATTTCTGGAAAATATATCCCTATCCTTTCCTGGGAGACCCCAGATTATGTCAGAACTGGATATCATGCAATCATCTTGTTACTATTTGGAACCAAAAGCATGAACGTAAGCCAAGAAATGACGAAATATAAAATGAATCCTAATGACACTGTTAGAATCCTGAAGTCAGATCTGCCATTAGAGTTCCATATTTTGGGGCCCAATAAATTTAATTTTTCCTTAAGCCAATTTTGATTGCGATTCTGTCATTTACAACATTAAATATACTAACTAAAACAAAAAGACAATCTTTTACCCTAAAATTATATAAGGATATGCCAATAAAAACATCTGTTCTATATTATATGTGTAATAGAAAGAAATATCTATAACATCTGCATCTATAACATGCAGATACAGATGTAAGGCTTTATACTAAAAGAAAAACACAGTACCCCACAATAGAGTTTCATCTGACAAATTCAGGAAAATCTATAATTGATATTAGACCACATAGAAGTCTAACCATTAGGAAATCTGAAGTTTTCAGGAATGCATATAAGGACTGTCCAGAGGTATCTTTCCACTTGTTGGTTCACTGACTGATAAAAATTTGCCAACTCAAATCTTTAAGTAATGATGAACTATACAAAAGATAGAGTAGGGAATACTGAAGTGAACGAACGTGAGGGAAGCAAAATATTGTGAGAAGAACTTGATCATCTACATCATGGATGGAGATAGAATGTTTACAGCATGCTCCAAAAGCAAGCCCTCTTTGAAAATATTCACAGGAGGTAGAATTTTAAAGGAATCAGTGTACCTTACAGGATATTTAAATGACTACTGTTAAGGGCTGATTGGATTTGAGAAGGAAATAGACTATAGAGTAAAGTGTCCATCCTACAGACATCTGACTGAAGGTCAGCCAGATGGGTGTGAGAAAAACTTGAAATTATAAGAAGGGCCAAGTCAGTTTAGGACTCTTGGGAGGAATGGTCTTTTCACTCATTCTGCTCTGAGTCTGAAGCATGGTGGGAATTATTCCATACCTTAATCTTCCCGCATTTTCATTCATCACGTAAAGTAGAGGAACTCAGTAATAAAAACAAAGCAATATTTAGAGGGTCCAAAGATGATACTCTCCTCGGACAAAAACAGAAACAAAACAATCAAACAAAATAAAACAGGAAAACTACAGGGGAGGAGGGTTGACAACTAACCAAAAGGAAAGAGAAGTTTTTTTTTTTTTTAAATGGGGAAGAGTGTTGTTTACTTATAAAATAACTCATAAAGCAACTTATAAAAAACATCTGATGTCAATGACTTAATATTCCAAGATTTGGGGAAAATAAAGGATGAAATAGGAGTAATATACACACAAGGCTATTTGGTGGAATGGAAAAACACTAGCAAATCTTCGATACTGTGTGCATGTTTTTGCAGCTGAACTTGAAATGGCAGGCATTTTTTTCTCTACTCCCAAATCTACTACAATTCAGTTCCAATTGTTGACTCCTCTTCCTAAAAGATAATGTTTTGTTTTTTTCCATTTATGTTCTCAGCAGATTACCTGCCATGAACATGGGATCTTTCCTGCTAACATCACAATGGCTCTTCAGCTTGCTCCAGTAGTATTTATGAAGTATTGTTCTTTTTTTTTAAAAAAAAAAAAACTATATTTCTTTTAGTGCTCTATCTCAAATTCTAGTGACACATTGGAAACATGAAACACATATTTAAAAATATTAGTTGAGTACTTTAACTACTTTTCCTTAAGTTATATAATCTCTGTGAGAGTCAGAAGCAATTCTTATCCCATTTGTCCAACCAGGAAATTTTTCCATAAGAAATATTAACAAATTATTTCCACTATAGCAGTGATATCAATCATCCAACCAAGAGTGCAAATGGATATTCCTACTCCAAATACAATAATTTCTCTAACATGTCACACTGTTATGTACTTTTTATATAGTGTCCTGTGTTATTCTACTACAAACATGATATATTACTAGAAATTCATAAGCTAGAAATAAATTCATTGCTATAAAAACGTGGTTATATAAGAGTTAACACTAAAGCAGTCCTAGCATTCTGTGTTTCTGTTACATTAGATTGAAATCACCTAGAAAACTCAATAAACGGATGGGCTAAAGTTGGTAAAGGAAGCTAGATATAAACTCATACAACTTTGTAATTCTACATCTCTATTTTTGCGAAACTACTAAAATGAACATCTTAATATTTGTACTTTTGAACCCTAAAATATATTAAATGTATATTTCTATTTTCTTTCTCCCATATACTAGCCATCAGAAGGAACTAGAGGAAACTCTAATTCTGTCTGACATTCAGAAAAAGAAGCCAAATAAGACTCAGACCTAGTGCTGGAAGGAACCCATCTAGCAACTGCCAAATTTATCCTGGCAGCTCAAAATCTGGGAACATGGAAACCACAAATATGACCACAGCAGCCACATTTCAGGCTTTGTTTCATTCACTGGACATCTTGAATTCTAAACACCAAAAACATTGGCTAGGTAGTGATGCTTCTCCCTATACCAACAAGAATAAAATCTAAATTTGGGAGAAACACAGACGTAGAATCCTAATGGCCTTTTTTGTTCAGTCACAGATGCCTAAAAAATGACATCTGCCAAGGAAGAAATGGACAATACTTCATCTGACTAGACACTTGAATTTAAAAGCATTCTTCTTTTTACTTAAAACTCTACTTTCCAAATATTTGTTTGTTTAGCTGGGTATGTTTTCTTCCATGCATCTGTTCATATTTTAAGTTAAACAGTCTGATATTTTCCTGTTTCTGCTAGTTAAACTAACTATCAGTATGGTTATCATATTTATTATTGCTAATTTAATTTTTACTTTTTCCATACAATATATTGTGATCACATGATTTGTCTCTCCCCAATGTCCTTCATAATTCTCTCCTTCCTACTTACCTTCTTGGCTAGGCATGACCATCATCAATTTGAAGAGGAGCAGATGTGATACCCACAGGAGACCCTTAAGAAATAGACGACATTAATATTATCTCATAGAAAAGCCAAGAAGGGTCACGATTCTCAGGAGGCTACCATGATTGCAGTTGCAACTCAATTACACAGGCAGTAAACAGTTGACTCTGAGAGGACCTCTTGGTGTTACAGTTGCCCACAAGTCACTTGGAGAAATTTCCAGTGTTTGAGCTGCCTGTGAGTTAAGAACCATTCTAGAACTAACACAAATAAGACAAATTGATGTAATAATCCTTTTCGTATATCAGTATCTTTGCATCACCTTAGGAAAAGTCATGTAAAAGAGCTGGAATTGTATTTCTTAGAAGTGACATTGCTCCTACTATATTTAGGACCACACTGAGTACTTTGTTATAGCTTTAGAAGTTAGATGGCTATTCTTGGTTGTCAACTTATCTGGAAATGACCAAAAAATGGAAAGCACATGAGTGGGGGATTATTAATTTGATGTAGGAAGGTCAACTGGATCCTGAAGCAGAAAATCACACCTGTACTGGACAGCATGCTCTGCTGAGTGCCTGCATAAGGACATGGAAGAAGGATGCTCTTGACCTTTGCCTACTTGCACTTGCCTTGCTGGCAAGTCTCTTCCATCATTACATCCTGTTCATTTGGGATTCTAGCATATACTGAAGGCCATCTGGGGCATGCAGGCTCAGGGAATGAGCAACTTTCTGATTCTCAGATTTTCCATTCATAGCCAGTCACTGTTGGATTACCTGGACTGAAGCCTATGAGTTATTCTAATCAATCTCATATATATATATATATATATATATTCACTCTGTAAGTTTTGCTACAGCAGAGAATCCTGACTAATACAGAGGCAGACAAAATTGTAACTGTACTATCTGCTTACAATGTGATATTGGACAAAAGATTCAGTATCTCAAACTCTTAGCATTTCCCTGGATGTGTACTGCAGATGACAACACCATGTAAAGTCATGGTGAGGGCTCATTAATGGTAGAAAAATATTTGCATGTGCAGAGAGCATTAGTCAGTAATAATCTACAATTGTTCATTTCCATATGTCTGTTTCTGTTCTGGATGAAGCTTTCACCCCGAAGTCAGGTGATTTCTTCACAAAGAAGCTGCTGCCTTTACTCTTTTCATTGCAGAAAGCTGCTAATGCTATCTCAAGACAAGTATTTCTCCTTTAAAACACAGTTAAAATAGTTCTCTATAAAAACATATATAAGGGAGAAAGGTTTAATAAGGGCCAAATATGGATCACTGACTATATAGCCAATTGAAGATGAGTTGAGTACAAATTCCAAAATTTGTCTCTGTTTTCAATGCTCCTGAACAGGACAAATTTTGCTTGGTAGAAGGAAATATAGATACTGTTTTTCTTACACAAAGAAACAATAAAGGTAATTCTTCAAGCTCTTTTGCTCCTCATTGTGTATAGCTTTGAGTAGAATCAAGAACACATGTAAACCAAAAGAAAATGTGTCCTCCTCAATTTCTTTTCATATTTCAAAATTTCTACCTTCAGTTTTAATTTATTTCATATTGGCTATTGTAAAACAAGTGATCTTCAGGATGAAGACTGATGAAAAGAAGAAAGATGTAACTGCCCTCAGTTACATCGAACGGGTTACCTGGAAGGGAAGCTGGGAATGTATGGAAAGGCAGTGAAAAGAGATTGAGACTAAGACAACACCTGCTGTTCAAAGTCTCAAGGTTTGATTGAGGACTCAGAATTTTAAAGTTTCAGACAAGACCCTTCCCCCAGATTCCATGGTGTGTTCAGGGGAACTGGTCTGGCTGTTCACTGGGTGTGGCTCCACTGCTCAAGTGGCTGGGCAGGTCACCTGCTTAAATCAGGAATTTGTAGATATGAAGGAACAATAAACTTCAACTTGGTCTGAGTGTTCTGAACTAGGTGGAGGGGATTATGGCTGACACAGGATTTCCCACTCAAAGGCTGGGAGAGGAACTTCACCTTGGTCAATATCAAGTTCATGCCAGGTGATATGGCACCCCAATAAGGCTCTCTACAGGAAGACAATATCTCAGAAAAATCTTCCTCATAGAGAGAACTCATACCCTCTGTATGAATATTTAACTTAAGTATTGTACATTTATCCTTCTTTGAACTTATGCTGATAGTCAATGTCCTCAAAGGCTCTTGTGCTCAATAATTGGTCCCTAGCTAATGGTACTATTGCAAAGAGTGGAATATTTAAGAGGTTGAGCCCAATTGCAGAGTGGCAGTGATCCTTCAAAGGACATATTGCAACCCTAGCCTTTCAACCCTTGTCTTTTTTTTCTGTTGTCCTTACACTGTCTGTAGGTATCTGAAATCAGCATGAAATTCACTTAATCATTCTACAGTGAAACTTTCTTCTAATTGTCCTAAGGTAAAACCAAGCATACCTACGCACCACTATCTTCTCTTTGTGTTGCTACAGCCATGTCGCTTTCGTGCTCCTCAAAGTTGAAGGTTATTTCAGAAATGTAGGGATTCTTTGCCTCCATACTTCTGGAAACTTGTGGGACTATTTCTAAAGAGTAAAGCAGAGTAAAACGAAGTAAAATTAAATATTTATAAAACACAATATGCACTATAATCTTTAACAGTAATATCTAGTATAAGTGCATGTGGGAAACATATTAGAGACTATTCTTGGGCATCCTTCTATTTATAAATACCCTGTCACTGTTATTATTTTCTTATAATAGTAGGTGAGAAACATCATTCAGAAGGCTTATACTATAGCCATAAAATTTAATAGTAAATCCAGGCCTGCCTTTCTCCATAATTATCAACAATATATCCTATGTGTAATTGATTCACAAAATATAATAATTCATCAGGAAATAATTATATCTGAAATTATTTTTTTAAACTAAATGCTCAGTTGTATCATTAGAATGAGAAATCTCTGCTTACAAAAAATGTTTAGAAGAACAAAAGGAAATTCAGAATTTTTTATGACAATGCTCAATTATTTCCTTTTGTGAACTGTTCTTTTCTGAACTATACAAATAATGAAAAGAATTGTGAACCTCAGAACCGGAGTACCTATGATCACAATATTATAGCAAAATTATTCCACTCTAGTTGGACGAGTTACTTGAGTTCATGAGCCCTCAGATTCTCAGAGTTAAATGAAAATACAAAAAAAGGAAACTATTTCATAATATTTATCATGGAGGGAAACTTTGAAAATCTTTGTATAGTCGAATGTCTGCTGATAATTAAGTATCAGTACAGGCTATTTATCATTATCATCATTAATATTTCCATGCAGAAGAAGCAGAGTACTTTAATGTCAGGATATCATCTTTTTCAACATCTTCATACTTGTGATCCACTAGTTTTGATCAGAAACACTATACAGTTGATGTTTCAATGATGGGCTTTACTAGAATATCTATTCCATAGTGATATTATGTGAGTTATTTTTCCCTGAAACCTCTTAAAATTCATCATTACTTGTTCAAATCTTCTGATTTCTGCCCTCTTCCCTGCTCATTAGATTATTGCCATGTTTGTCTTTTTCTAGTCTTATTCCTTATCATATGTGCCCAACAGGGCATCCAAATAGTAAGCTAAAATACCTAAATACTACTTTTCATATTAGAATGTTATTAGAACAAGCAGTCCCATGAACCTGTTGACTGATTACACGTGATGAATGTTTAGCCAGATAATTATTCCTTTTTTATTCCATATATTCTTTATTTAAATTTCAAGTGATTTTCCCTTTCCTGGATCCCCCCTCCCTGAAAGTCCCATAAGCCCTCTTCCCTCCCCCTGTTCCCAATCCACACCTTCCCACTTCCCTGTCCTGGTATTCCCCTACACTGATGCACTGAGACTTTCCAGGACCAGGGGCCACTCCTTCCTTCTTCTTGGGCATCATTTGATATGTGAATTATGTCTTGGGTATTCCAAGCTTCTAGGCTAATATCCATTTATCAGTGAGTGCATACCATGAGTGTTCTTTTAAGACTGGGTTACCTCACTTAAGATGATGTTCTCCAGTTTCATCCATTTGTCTAAGAATTTCATGAGTTCAGTGTTTCTAAGGGCTGAATAGTACTCCATTGTGAATATATACCACAATTTCTGTATCCATTCCTCTGTTGAGGGACACCTGGCTTCTTTCCAGCTTCTGGCTAGTATAAATAGGGCTGCTATGAACATAGTGGAGCATGTATCCTTATTACAAGCTGGGGAGTCCTCTGGGTATATATGCCCAGGAGTGGTAAAACAGGGTCCTCCAGAAGTATCATTCCCAGTTTGCTGAGGAACTGCCAGACTGATTTCCAGAGTGGTAGTACCAGCTTGCAACCCCACCAGCAGTGGAGGAGTGTTCCTCTTTCTCCATATCCTCACCAGCACCTGTTTTCTCCTGAGTTTTTGATCTTAGGAATTCTGACTGGTACGAGGTGAAATCTCAGGGTTGTTATCATTTGCATTTCCCTGATAACTAAGGATGTTGAACATTTCTTTAGGTGCTTCTCAGCCATTCACTATTCCTCAGGTGAAAATTCTTTGTTTAACTCCGTACCCCATTTTTAAGGGGGACATTTGGCTCTCTGGAGTCTACCTTCTTGAGTTCTTTGTATATCTTGGATATAGTGTTGGTAAAGATCTTTTCCCAATTTGTTGGTTACCTTTTTGTCCTTTTGACAATGTCTTTTGCCTTACAGAAACTTTGTAGTTTTAAGAGGTCCCATTTGTCAATTCTTGATCTTAGAGTATAAGCTATTGGTGTTCTGTACAGGAAATTTTCCCCTGTGTCCATGTCGTCAAGGGTCTTCCCCAGTTTCTTTTCTATTAGTTCCACTGTGTCTGGTTTTATGTGTAGGTTCTTGATCCACTTGGATTTGAACTTAGTAGAAGGAGATAGAATGGATCAATTTGCATTCTTTTGTATGCTGACCTCCAGTTAAGCCAGCACCATTTGTTGAAAAGGCTATCTTTTTTCCACTGGATGGTTGTAGCTCCATTGTGGAAGATCAAGTGACCATAGGTGTGTGGGTTCATTTCTGGGTCTTCAATTCTATTCAGATGATCTACTTACCTGTCACTGTACCAATACCATGCAGTTTTTTTTTTTTTAACACTTTTGCTCTGTAGTATTGCTTGAAGTCAGGGATACTGATTCCCCTAGAAGTTCTATTACTGTTGAGAATAGTTTTAGCTATCCTGGGTTTTTTGTTATTCCATGTTAATTGAGAATTGCTCTTTCTAAGTCCCAACTCAATTCTTTTCTAAGAATTGAGTTGGGATTTTGATGGGGGTTGCAGTGAATCTGTAGATTGCTTTTGGCAAGATGGACATTTTTACTATATTAATCATGCCAATCCAGGAGCATGGAAGATTTTTCCATTTTCTGAGGTCTCCTTCGATTTCCTTCTTCAGAGACCAGAAGTTCTTGTCATACAGATCTTTC